>JANBVN010000081.1:0-136043 GCA_030052785.1 Coniochaeta hoffmannii | reverse complement strand
CCCACCCCCCCTTCCCCGCCCGCGCCCCGACAGCAGCCAACTTCCTCTCCCGGTTCCTCGCCCGCTCGTCGTCCATCCTCCTCCTCTCCTCCTCCCCTTTCCTCCTCTTCTCCGCCTCCTCGGCGCGCCTCTTCCGCGCCTCCTCCATCCCTCTCGCGTACGCCACCGCGTGCTCGCTCTCGTCCCGCTGCGCCTGCTCGAACCGCCGCGTCTTCTCCGCCGAGAGGATGCGCATCTGCTCCATCTTCGCGGCGAGCTCTTCCTCCGTCAGCTTGGTGCGCGGGTTGGCGCCTGACTTGAGGCGGGCTTCGCGGTCTGCTTTGGTCTTGGGGGCGGCGGGGCCTGCCGAGGGAGCTGTTGGTGCGGTGGGTTGGGTCGTAGTGGCAGTGGCGGTGTCTTCCGGTTGCGCGTCGCTGCTGGCGGGAGCTTCGACGGGAGTGGTTGCGGCAGTGGTTGGGTCGGTGGCTGCGCTTGCGACAGGCTCGCTGGAAGGAGTTGCTGGGCTGGTCGCCTTTGCAGCCGGTGCTTCTTGCTGTTGCCGGGGTGGCTTCGGCGAGGGCGCTGCCTTGCTGTCGTTATGGGCGTGGCACGACTGTTTTAGGCCTCTGGGAGCTGAAGGCGCCGAGGGAGGGGTTGAGCTAGCAGGCTTCGAAGTCGCTGGCGGTGCGACTGCCATGGCTGGAGGTTGCCCTTCTTGCGAATGTGACTGCGCTTCTTCTTGGCCATGGCTTGGTACGGCTGGCGGCTGAGGCACCACAGCGACTGTAGGCTGCGACTCTTCAGTCACCGGCTCGAACTCGTCTGCGAACAGGTCATCGTCCGTCCGCCCGCCGAAGTCGTCCATGTTGAAGTCGATGAGGAAGCGTGAACGACTAGCAATGAACCCCAGCAGTATAATCTCTGGCTGAGAGCAAGATAGTATACAGCTGCAGAGCTCAGAGTTGTTTAGCTGAAAGCAAGGGACAGTTGTTTCGCTGTTGGTTGAAGAAGGTAAACACTTGTTGATGGTCGAGTTGCTCCCTTGAAATGGGATCCGGGGTCTGTAAGTGGGTACCCCCAGGGTCTCGAGATGGTCGGATGATCTTCGGTAGATCTGCGAGCTAGTCCAGATTGAGCGGAGACGACATTGAGCTTCACCCGAGGTCCCCTAGGCTTCATCTTCACTCGACGCTGCTAATCAAAAACCACTTGGTGAGTCGCGTCTGACTTGAACAAAGACATTTTTTATTTTTTATTCAGGCTATCTTACGAGACTTGCTGATTCACGATAGCTAAGAGACATCCGAAAACAACGCGACCCTTATAGCAGCGCCTGTGACAATCTAACCGAGTTCTGCTCCCTTGCGACATTCAGAATAGGTGCACATTGGATAAGGTAGCAACTGTGCCATTCACGCACAGCCTTCTCCTCACTGAACCCCAGCCTTCGAGATCTTGATCCACATCCCTCCCTGGGGCCTCAACTGACCAGCTGGATTGACAACCTCCACCTTCCCCTTATTGACAGCCTCAAAGTCGAACCTGGTCACCAACTCGACGACGATAGTCTTGAAGTTGAGCATAGCCAGCGCCTTCCCGATGCAGCTCCTGGGGCCGTGTCCGAACGCGGCCCAGGCGTAGGGGTCGGTGGCCGGGCCTGACAGCCGGTCCCATCGGTCCGGGTTGAACTCCTCGGCGTCGTCGCCCCAGATGAGCGGGTTGAAGGAGATGACGGACGGCATGGGAATGACCGTGGTGCCCTTGGGGATCAGCTGGCCGGCGATGACTATGTCTTGGACTGCGAGGCGGGGGATGCCGTTGACTGTGGAGGGGTTAGCGAGTATAGACGAGGCAAATGAGAGCACGTGGTATGTGTGTCTCGTACCTGGGCAGTAGATCCGCAGAGACTCCCGAACAAAGTTGTTCAGGTAAGGCAGGTTCTCGATGTCAGTGAAGGATGGGTTGGAGTTGCGCTTCAGGAGCTCCAGAGCCTCGGCACGCAGACGCCTGGTAACATCCGGGTGAGTGCCCAAGGCGTAGGTGGCCCATGTGAGTGCGCTGGCCGTTGTCTCGTGTCCTATGCGTGGTCAGTCCCGTGTCATAACGGTCAAAGGGTCATCGAAGAGAGTTTACCAGTCGCGACGAAGTTCATGACCTATTTGTACCAGTCAGTAAGAGGTCCAAGGAATCGGCACTGATAAGACCTCTTACCTGCTCCACGAGTTCGGCCTTGGTCCATTTGTCCTTGGACGAGAGGTACTTCTCCTCGATCATGTACGTCAAGAGGTCCTTGCTCGGTGCGTCGTATTTCTGGACATACGACTCCTTCCTGCCAGCCAGGATCTCATTGATGCGGTTCTCCGTGATCCGGCCCAGTATCTCTCTCAGCTTCGCGTTTGCCTCGACGAACTCGCGGTTGGCCTTGGGGAAAGGAAGCCATCGGATGGGTATGACCATGTTGATGGCGGCAAGGATCTGCCCGGCTCTCGGAAGATCGAAGACGGCCTGGTAGCAGCGGACAAACTCGGTGGGAGTCTCCAGGTTTTTCAGCTCCATGCCGAGGGCGAAGATGCCGATGACATCGAGCGTGACTCGGGAGAAGGCATCCTTGACTGCCGGGTTGTTGTCAGTTTATCTGGTTTCACTTGATGCATATATTCACTTAAGGTAACTCACCTTCAATCAGCCCTGCATTGTGATTGATGGCTTTTTCAAACTCCGCAGCCAGGCCAACAGCCTTCTCTTTGAACATTGGCAGGTAGCTCTTGACATTTGAGACGATGAATAACCCTAAGTTGCGTCAGAGCTCGGTGAGGACTACGGCCGGAAGCTTGTATGGACTGTGAAATCAGGAACGTCATACCTCCAAGAGCCCTCCTCTGGCGGCGATGCTCATCTCCCTCAGCGAAGACAAGACCAACGCCAATGATGTCTTGAATCAGCCTGCGGAAAGCAGTGGTCCTCACAAAGGAATAGCAGTTGGTGTGCAAGACTTCCTTGTACCCCTGGAGGCTGTTGATGAGGACGGCGTCCGAGTTGGCGAAGCCGAAGTAGCGGATCATGGGCACCTCGGGCATCTTCCGCATCCACGAGCGGAAGGGCTCCTCGGGGTGGCCAGAGGTGAACTGATGGATTGTCTGGCCGAAGAAGAAGTGATGATCCTGACGGGTGGGATGTGGTCAGTATGGAGGAGCATCATGTTTCGGATACCAGCGTAACCTGTGGTTTTCTTACCTTAGGACCGGGCAAGTGGCGGAGGGGTGAGGTATAGTATGGGTATACAAAGACCCGGTAAGCCTGGTGTGCCAGAAACAGGGCTGAGAGGATGAATACAGCAGTGGTCGCCGTATCCAAGAGGATTGGCTGGATGGGCGGCAGGAAACACGCCATCTTGCCGGTGTGCTTGGTGAAGGTCTTGATGGGGTTCGGGGACAGGAAAGATGAAGGGCTTGATGGGATTCCCGGTACAGGAAAGATGAAAAGGTTGTTGAGGTTGGGGATGGGTTTACTAGGTGAACAAAATTGTGAAGGCTATGGAGAATTTTGAGGTAGGGACACCCTGGGTATTAGTTTACCTAGAGTGCCGTAGTTCAAAGGAGACTTAAGTAGGTCAGGGCTTGGTGACGGCAGGCTGAAATCCGTTAGCAGAAAATAAGGTAAACTGACCCTTCAATGGAAGATATCCGTGCGACTACTGTAGAGGTGGCGTTCCTTCCTCTGTGAAGGCTTACAAGAGGGCCATCTATTCGCCAGCAAGAGAGGGTATGTGCATCGAGTCTGCCCGTCGAGTATCTCAACAGTGTCTCTGCCGCATCAACGATAGGACTGCCGTATCAGTGTGTCTTAGGTGTTCTCCTCTCCGCACGAAGTTTATTGTCACGGGTCAAAGGCCTTGGGGTTGGTTCAACGGTGCCTATATTGAGAGCAAGGTCAAGGGTTGTTATATCTTATATAGCCTCAGGTGCAGTCTCTACTGTCCCTAGGGTGTTACAGACCATCGATTTTACTTGTTGCCTTCACCTCCCGCAGCTTCATATTCCGTGCTCGTCCCGCTGACAGTTCACACTGAGAGCTGGTCCCAGCAGCCCTTGGCCATGAGGTGAATTCAAGCTTCTCAAAGAAGCACCACACCACCGCGCCTCAGCATTCACCCCTTAGCGTAACCACAACGCCTTCAAATACTCGGACACAAAAGAAGACAGCTGACTTCCTCCCCCCTCCGCCTCAAAAAAGCAACCTGATGCTGCACCACAGCCCATCTACCTCGAACGCGTTGGCAACACCCGAAGTCCCCAGTGTTGCGCCGAATCTTAGCGAGACCGGCGGTCAAGATCGATCAAGATGGCGCACAGCACGCACAGCATCGTGCTCCCCAACATGCTGGCCACTTGGAAGTGGCCTCGCCGCATAAACCCACACTACGGCGAGGTCAAGCAGGCGTCCGCTGCGTGGCTTGCAGGCTTCGGAGCTTTTAGCCCCAAGGCACAGCAGGCCTTTGACCGATGCGACTTCAGTATGTGGCTGGCCGTTGAGCTGTTCCCCGAGCACGATTCCTCCATGCCGTGTGACGCCAGATTGCTGACGACTTTTTGCTCACAGGTCTCCTCGCTTCCCTCGCGTACCCTCGATTGGCCAAGGGTGAGATCAAACCCTGTCATGTTTCCGCTGTCGCGATCCGAACCTTGTATCATGGAGGGACCATCACTAACTCCAAGGTTGTGACCCCTCGAACAGAGCATCTCCGCACCGGCTGCGATCTCATGAACCTCTTCTTCGTTATCGACGAGTACACCGATGTAGCCACCGAGTCCGAAGCCCGAGAGATGGCACGAGTCATCATGGACGCAATCCGCAACCCGTGCCAGCCCAGACCAGACGGCGAGTGGATTGGTGGCGAGATTGCGCGACAGTGAGTAACGGCCTCCTGCCCTGTTCCCTCTTCCACAACAGGGGTGGATAGTTTCAAAACGTTAAACGCTCGCTAATCGCCCTCGAGATTCTGGGCACTGGCCAGCCAGACGATGGGTGACACAGCATCGAAACGCTTCACCGCGTCTTTCGACGATTATCTGGACAGCGTCGTAACCCAGGCTGCTGATAGAGACACTAAGCGTGTCCGCAGCATTCCGAGCTACCTCCTGGTCCGTCGCCGCACGATTGGAGCCCTGCCCTCCTTCGCCGTCATGGAAGCGGGCATGATTATCCCAGACGCCGTCATGGATCTGCCGGCGGTGATGGAGCTGACCGACGTCGTCGTAGAGATGCTGTGCATCGGAAATGTGAGAATAAATCCGCCCGAGGACAAGGCAGATAGATCAGGTTACTGACAAGCAATATAGGACCAGGTCTCGTACAACAAGGAGCAAGCCTGCGGAGACGAGCACAACCTCGTCGCCATCGTCATCAAGCAGTTCAATATCGATGCCCAGGGTGCCCTGAACTGGGTAGCAGGCTACCACGCCGCCCTGGAGAACCGGTTTAACGTCGCCTACCAGTCGCTCCCTCGCTTCGGAGGACCACTCGATCTTGCGTTCCAGAGCTACATCGACGGCCTCGGCAACTGGGTACGCGCCAACGATGCGTGGAGCTTCGAGAGCGCCAGGTACTTTGGCACCCGGGGCCTGGAAATCATGAAGATGCGGACTTTGAATCTGCTCCCCAGGAAGACGCCGGACAATCAGCAAGCTGAGGTTGGACCGGAGATGATCGATGCGTCTCTACTGTGAGCCGTCACCATTGGTTTGGATGGTTAGCTTTCATTTGACAGCGGAGGGTGTTATATCATGGAGTTACGAGCGAGCATGGGCTGTGGATGCGTTCGGTCAAGGCGTTTGGGCTGTCGTTAGGACTATCGCTGCAGCGCTGGACGCAAGCTAGGAAGGCAACCACTCAATAAGTAAACCATTGGAGAAAAGAACGTAGTCGTGCCCCATCTGACTTTAGCGACGAAACACATGCTCAGTCGCCGAATTCGACTTTGTCCTCAACCCTGTAGAGCTCCTGGTAACGTAGTGATCGATATCGACACCCGTGCTAACCGCATCGTGCTTCGATTTGTTGGTAGGCGGCACCGCCGGAATCTTGACCAACCCCGCCATCGCATCCGCCTCGGCAGCCAGCTGTGCCTCTGCCCTGGCCGCCTTCCTGGCCAGCCTCTCTGCTTCCTCCAACTGCGCCTGTGTCGTTTCCGCATCCTGCTCCCCGCGTTGCACGCCCGAAATGCCGAACACGAGGTCAAGAGGCTTAGTCTCCTGACCTGTCCCTGGATATCCTTGGGCTCTATCGGCACTCTCGTCGCCATCATCACCGCCGTGCTTCGCCAACCTCTTGCGATTCTGCTCCCCATCAGACATCATAACTGTATAATTAGGCCTGCGCTCGTCCCCGACAGGTGGCGGACTCCCGAGCTTGATGCGGCGTATGGCGGCCACAAGCTTGCACATGAACTTCATGGACCGCGCGGCGCGCAGCGGCTCGTTGGACCAGTTGCTCTTGTGGTTAAAGGCGCACTTGAGCTCCATCCTGTTCAGCTCGTGTACGTTGACGATGTTGAGGGACAGGCCCGGCTGGTAGTCGCGCCTGTTGTCCGGGTGCTTGAGGAAGTCCTCGAGCTCCCCGCGCAGGGCCATGAGGTCCTGGAACGAGGTGCGGAAGTCGATGAGCATGAAGATGGACTGCCTGTTGAAACCCGAGCGGGTCACGTTCTCGATGCGCTTCTGGGACAGCTGCTCGTTGGCGATCTGGAGGTCGCTGAAGTTGTCGATGCGGCGGAAGACGGTGTAGAGGAGGGACTGCCGCTTGACGATGAGCGACGTGGACTGCGTGGATGCGCGGTTGAACACCTCGACGCGGTCGCCTACGTCGAAGGGGTGGTCGAAGAAGACGAAGACGCAGCCGGTCAGGAAGTGGTTGAACGTGCGGCCCACGGCAAAGCTGAGACCGACAATGATCAGGGACGCTGTCTGTTGGATCTGCTTGATGGTTGGGACGTAGAGCACCAAGATGAAGAATACCATGACGGTACCGAGTATTGCGAGAGCGACCCAATCGAAAGTATTGATGCAGTGATCGATATCGTGCATGTTCTGGAAGATGGCATGTCGAATTCTGCCCGCTTCAACAACAGTCCAGACCATCTCGTCCAGCTGGATGTCGCCGCTCTCATTCTCGTCGAGGACCTTGAAGATTTGCTCAGCTTCGTCGCGACGGAAGGGTCCCAGTACTTCGGCGATATCCTCCTGGCACATACTTTCCTTGCCGACGACAACGAGGGACATCCAGATGCGCTTCGCAAGGGCTGCCGCTGACTTGGGATTGGCGAGCGCCCTCTCCACCACCGCATAAGTCGATGCTGGGCGAAGCCAGTGCGACTTGGACGAAGCACCGGGAGACATGAAGTTGCCAAAGAAATCGGTCATGCCATACGTGTCGACCCCGAGTCGGCTGAGGTAGCTTGTGGCTCGAACGCGGTGCTCCCCGTGTTCTGCTCCTGTCGCGTTGCGGATGATACGGTCTTCCTCCTCAAAATGTCCCTGGGCGGGCGGGTAAAGGTACACCGAGACGTCGTAGAGCGTCATCAGCGCGTTGTGCATGTCCTTGGAGTGCTCAATTCGGACGAGGTTGGACCGATAGTGGTAGTGCACGGTGATGTAGACGATCACAATCTTCTCGACAAAGTAAAAGGCAGCCCAGAGAGTGCACTGTGCGAGAATATCGTCGATGGCATCATCCCAACCGAAGGAGTCAGGATCGGCATGCTCACCAAAGTTAACGGCGAGGAGCTCGTTTTCGTTGATGAGCTATCGATGTTAGAGGCTGTTCGCCGCTGTTGCCAGGAAGACATGAAGGCGGTCATACAATAGTAAAGGACACATAGGATACTATGACGAGACCTATAATAGTGATGGGTCTTTTCATGACGCGCATCACCCTCCAGTACCGCTGGTGTGCCGGATTGACATATCTACCACGATGTCAGGTCATAGTCACCTTCCCCGTAGCGTTGTGACCTTACCGGGCAACAAATCTAAAGATGTAAGGAAGAGCGAGGCCGAGGGCATCGGAGATCCAAAATCCCAGCCAACAAGTAAGCAACCACGAGAACAAATAGAAGACAAGCTGCCGGTACTGTTTCTTCTCGATGGACTCATCGTCGTACACTTCTTGGTCGTTCCGGAAGACGATGATGGGAATCGCGAGCGGGACGCCAACGACGAGAACGACGGCGATGTAGCGAACAGCCCAGAGCACATGCTTCATCGCATAGACAGAGTACTGCGACCCGGTGGGCTGATTGAGCGCGTCGTCTGAGCCATCAGCCTTGCCCTCGAAGGAGCCGGCCAGTTGATGTGTCGTCAACAGGATATCTGTTCTGCCAGAGCTGAACATACTGTCTCACCTATGCAGCTATGATTGGTGACTTCTCAAGAGGGGATCAAGAGGAATGCTGGTGTCTCAGCCTTCAAGGATAGGGATAGAGAAAGAATGAGAACCATGACAAGCAACCAAGAGGAGAAGATGAATTCGAGTGCCGGACACCTCGCCATCTCTTTTAAACCACAAGGGAAAAGTCTATGGGCAGGAAAAGGTCGACTCTGCCGGGTGGTAGGTAGACCTGCAGTCATGTCGTTTGCTGACTCGCAAGGATTGACGAGGTCAAGAATTCCAGAACGCTGGCACAGCCAGCTCAACCCAGCTTATCAGAACCCGGGGGCACAGTACGAGGCAGTAAATAAGACTGCAAAGCGATCATGCATGTTGATATGTATGGAACATCGCCATCTGGAGGAGTGGTGGAGAGCCAGACCAGACGACGACCGCAACGCTGCCAAGGCTCAACTGCACCAATAAGTGCATGGAAGGCCACCTCGTACCAAGCATCAGATTTGTGGTGCATGGAAGGAAGTACTTGATGGCGGTGACAGCCACGGCCTCGTAGCGTGGACTGCGTGGCCGGGTGTTCAAGCTGAGGGAGCCGTATCAGCAATCATGCATCCGTACGAACGGGCGAATGACGAATGGGCGTCGCTCAGACTTTCGAGCAGGGCCTGTTGAAGCTGGCAAATCCATATCATCCGCTCGTTTGTCTCTGCTCAATAAGCTGACTGAGTTTGGTGTTATTTTAGCAACCGATGTTGGTGAGTGGAAGAGGTCAAGATGTTCCTCCTCCCGACTTATCGATACCACCACTGCAGAGCAAGGTACTTGCCAAAGCACGGCCCGACCTTCGCTTCACCACCACCTCACCCAACCAGCCGCCTAGGTTCAAGAAGCTAAATACTGGCCTCATCTATCACCCGTTGATGGTACAGTGGTTTGTCTGCCCACTCCCATCCAGAAACGACTCGGTACACCGAGGGAGGTCGCCCGTTCGACTCCCAGTGAGGTCGAGTAGTTGCAAACAAATACCCAGAGTAGCAACACTGGTGTTTCTTGATCATGACAGGTCCTGTCATGAGCGGACGTACTTCGAGTCCCCAAGGAGCATTAGGAAGAGGTGTCCTACTACTAACGGGGGCGCAGTAGCTACCACACGGAGTTGACAAAAAGTCACAAAGTTGGTATGGCTGGGCCTAGAAGATGGGGCGGGCGTCTTCTTTTGCTATTTGGTGCTTCAGTCCTTTTTTGTTTTGGTTGATGAAGCTAGCGCACTTGAACCAGGTAAGGCTACATGTTCGAGACATATATAAACCACTCTCAATCAAGTCAGATGATCCATCTCCTGTCAGCAACCATCAAGTCTCCTTATCCTTGTTCCTCGGCGACGACCAATCCAATCCCAGCCTCTTAAGAGCAGACGGGACGACACCCTCCCCGCTCTTCGGCACGACGCCCGGTGCAAGACTGTCGATGGAGTTGAGGATGTCGACGTCTATCTTGCGCTTCTCCCGCGCCCACCAGAACCGCACCGCAATCGCCACGAGCCCCGTCAGAGGCAAAGCGACGACCCAGTAGATCCAGAAGTACGGGGACACGACTCCGCCCTCCATGTCTCCTCCGGCGTCAGTCTGCCAGTTGAACATGCTCATGCTGAATAACGTCTGTTGACTGTCAGCCACGGCAAAAGCAGCAGAACCTAGCAGGAGCACCGGGAAGGACGTACAGCAACGAATGTGCCCGGTAGGAACAGTGTCGCCATGAATGCCAGCGTCTTCATGGCCAACGAATCCAGCTGCGTCGAAGCCGCCATCTTGGCGTTGAGGTGGTTATCGATCTGAGCGACGAGACTGTACAGCTGCAAGAATAATATCAGCTTGCACCAGCACCAGCCACAAGACCTCTCCGCGGAGAAAGACATACGATACCCAATTCCGACGCCATGACCTGCCTCAACATATCGAGCTGACTCCGCAGCATCTTCGAAGCTGAGACGGCGTAGTCGAGTGTCTCAAGCATCTCCGCCGCCTCGCATCCTCCGAGAGGAAGTCTCACCGCGACGTCCTCGCACACCCGCCTGAGGAACGCGGCACACTCGCAGTCCCAGTCCGCCACGTGGACGAAAAACATGATCTCCGTCGCAACAGTGTTCATCTCGGCGGTCAGGTGCCGCAGGTTCCCCCTCGAGTCGGAGACGGGGCTCTTGAGGAAGTCGGCGGTGCCCCGCTTCAGCGACAGCCTCCCGGCCTTCGTGAACCCGAGGTCGTCCTGTACCTGCGTGACCCTTTTGTCCAGGACGTGTCGGCGGAAGCGCTCCGTGAGAGCGAGGTGGTGCTGGAGGATGGTAGTGGGGAGACACAGCGGGTGAGCCCACATGGAGGAGACAGCCTGGATCAGGGAGAGGACCGCGTCGAGCTGGCTGTTGTTCGGGTAGGCGCCGCTGGTGCCGTCGACGAGAAGTCCTGTTCCGTGGAGGAGCGCGGTCGTGCGCCTGGTGGACAGGTCGAAGGTCATTGACAGCCCGAAGTTGCCGATTTGGTATTTCTGGGGGAGTTTCACGACGATATCTGGACCGCGCTTGTAGTCAGCGGCTCTTGTAGTTCGAGATCTACCTTCTTGAACAAGGTAATGTTCTTACTTATTTCTGAGCTTCCATCACGGCGATCCATGTTGTGCACGGAGAACATCCCACTATCCATATGAAACGACGATAGCGTCGATGGGTGAAGCCCAAACTCCCTCTCCGTCGCCAAGTACGAAGCCTTGCTCATCGAAAAGCTGACCGGCTGATAGTAGCGCCGCTCGCACGCGAGCAGACGTATCGAGGTCTCCAGCCTCGCCCCCGACGCCGATGGCTTCAAGGGAGCGTGGTTCCCCGTCTGGCAAAGCCAATCCGGTATCTCATGGTCTTTCAAACTGGCGCTGCGATGCAATTCTACGGAATCGACTCCTTCGGGCTGTGAAGGTTCCAGGTTCAGTACCACTTCTACTCCAAAACAAATCCACAGTCCTTACCTGCGCATATCTCCAGAACTCGCCGAATTGCACAAAGGTCGCATCCGATGACAGCCATACCGATTCGCTCAGTAGCTGCTCGCGGGAAGATGCGAACATATCGTGTTTGAAACGGGGGCACCGGATTTTGCCTTTCCCCAGGTACTTGGTAATGTTGGCACGGTGAGACGAAATAATCGGCCTCCTGGGCGGCGGATGCAAAGCGGTGCTTGCGCCCTCAGCCGCAACTTCGCCAGCCACCATTGGGTGACATTGCAGGACTGGGTGCGCTAGGCAGCTGACTTTGCGCGCGACACTGTCATGGAGAGCCTGTAAATCCTTTTATGACCGTGGGTTTCGTGCGGATGTTGCTTCGGTATCGCCTCAGCAGCTGTTCATCCCAGAGGTCTCCGGTCCTGGATTTGTTGAATATCGCCTTACTGTAGTCTAACTCAATCCACTCAGCGAAGGGACGGCCTTTTCCGAGGTGCCTTAAACGTCAGCTGAGATCTGAGACTCTGCAGTGTGAGCAGCGATCCTGTCTATCCAAGCCTCCAAAATGTTTGCATGGTAGGGTCAAGCAACGGCGTCAATGTCAGGAAGGTGTCTGGTATCACGCATCTCATTGGGAATGGGTGTGATAATCCTGAGCTATGAAACAAAGTGGAAGGCTGGCGTGATGCAGTGGGTATTAGGTATCTCAGCTAGAAGTACAGGTTATAGAGGAGTCATTCCTCTCCGCAAGTCTCGCGGTGCAGGTCCTCGTCTCAGAGCTTCCGGAAGACCTGGCCAAAGATCTCCCTGCTCTTGAGGAGATTCGTGACCCTCAGCCGCTCGTTCTCCAGATGAGCCGAGTCACTGGCCTGCCCGCAAGGCAAGTGCGCAGCGGGCGCGCCGAACTCCTTCTCCAGGAACCTAATCGCCGGAATCGAGCCCCCCTCTCTGATATAGAGCGGCCTCCTGTTCTTCGGCCGCTTGCTCTCCGTCTCACCGTCGGCCGGCGGCGGCGCGCCCGCACCATCTGCCGACGCGTCCTCCGAGTTCATCCCCCAGACCCGCATCACCGCCTCCTCCAGCGTGCGAAAGATGTAGTTCCCCGGCACCCCCAGCCACGGCTCCGCCTTGTTGTCCACCCGCACGGTCAGCGAGTTGGTGCTCTCCGACTTCTCGAACTCGTCCCGGAGGAAGCCGACCAGCGACTCGATCACCTGCTCGACCTCCTGCCCGGGCACAAGGCGGAGGCTGATGTTCGCGCTCGCGTGGCTGCTGACCAAGCTGCCGTCGGGCCCGGATACCTTGTAGCGGTGGATGGTGAGGTTCGGCTCCCGCCACCGCGCCATGAGGCTGCGCTTCAGCACGTCGGCGGGGCCCGCTTCCGGGTTGCGCCGGATCAGCGTCTGCGTGATCTCGTCGTAGCGGCTCTCCTCTTCAGGCGTGACGGGGAGGATGCCTTTGTAGAAGTTGGGGATCATGACACGGTTGCGCGGGCCTTTGAGCTTCGATAAGAGGGAGGTGAGATCGGAGAGGGGTTCCGACATCATGTAGCTCCCGTCAACACCGGAATGCAGGTCTGGCCGCTTCGAATCGACGCATATGGTCGCGTGGAGAACGCCGCGCAGGCCGTAGGTAAGGCAGGGCACCTCGTCGTCTAGCCAGTAACTGTTGGCTAGGAGTATGTAGTCGATGGGCCCGATGAGCTGCTTGTGTTTCCGCACCGTCTCCTGGAACCCTCGGCTGCCAGACTCCTCCTCGCCCTCAATGAGGAAGATGACGTCCGAGTCCAGCGCTTTGGCTTGTGCGAGGTCGGTAACAGCATACAAAGCTGCGGTTATGGGACCCTTGTTATCGCTGACTCCTCGTCCGTAGAGGTACCCGTTCGTACCCGTCAGCTTGAAAGGATCCGTCGCCCACTTGCCTTCCTGGGTATCCGCAGGCACCACATCGTAATGTCCGTAAAATAGGATGCGTTTCCGCTTCTCCGCAGGCTCAAGCTTGCCGGCAAACTTGGCATACACGACGGGGTTGTGTTGCTTGTTGTCCGTGCTGAGAATCTCGACCTGCCCGCCCAAACGCTTGAACAGAGAGGCCAAGAAGTTGGCTCCTTTCCGACAGTCCTCGGCAAACTCTGGTCGGGATGAGACGGTCTTGTAGGAGACGAACTCCCGTAGAGTGGTGATCATCATGTCCTCGGACTCTTGCGTATCGGCCGCGCCTGTCAAGCACTTCCTGTTCATCCGCCAAATCCGCACCTTGTCGTCGTTTGCTCCTGTGATGTACAGCTGGTCACCGTGGTAGGTGGTCACAGCTGAGGCGAGGATCTTGCCGTCGTGGGCCTTCCATCGGCTGAGGCATTGGTATTTCTGACTAACGTTCTCGGACACGCCATTCGCGTCCCGCCCGTAGTGGACAGTACTGTGCTTCTGTGAGTCGGTTAGCTATATTGCCATCACAAGGAGACCACCATGCATAACCTACGCAGGCCGAGCCGCCGGCAGCAGCGCTCCACAAGAGCCCCCAGCTCATTTGGAGAGTCATGATATCTCCGGCGTGAGCCTTGATAACCCTCAATTTCTGCTTGGTGTCCATGTCCCACAGCTCGATCGCACCGTGGAGCTTACCGGCGTAGAGGAACGAGCCGTCAATCGCCAGCGACAGCACAGACTCAGCGTCGTCTTCGCCGAGGACCATGATCTCCTCAATATCGCCATCTGTTGGCTCGCCATCCTCGTCCTCGTGGGTACCGGAAGACAGCTTCCAGAGCTTTATGGTTCCGTCTCCGCCGCCGGATATTAGCACCTCCTCTTCCGGGTCGACCAGCACCGTTGGTCCTTTTGCGACCAACATAGAATAGACGTAGCCGAAATGTGCGAACTGTCGGATTGCCCCCGTCTGCACCTCTAACACAGCCTGGGATCGCGGGATCAGGCTCCAGCGCTCGTCGTTCCGTCGGGGAGTGCTCGTGCCTCCGACGGCTTTGGAGTCGAAGAACCGGTGATACCTCCGGTCCGGGTGCTTCTCCGAATCGTGCATCACCCGCCTCTTGGGGTCTTTCAAGTTGACCCATTGGATCGAGGCATTCTGTGCTCCCATATAGACCGTCTCGTGTTGGGCCGAATAGGCAACGCTGAACATGTCGCCGACATCGAAGGTGCTGTAGATCTCGTACAGTCGCTTGAACGTCTTGGGGTCCCACACGCTGATGACAGCATCGCCGGCGCTCGAGAAGAGGAGAGGGGTCTCGCCAGCAGTCGACAGGAAGAGACAGAGAACGGTCCGTTTGTGCGCTTGGATGGTGCGGACGAGCTCGAACGAGCCCAGAGACCAGACGGCGATCTCTCCATTGTGCGTGCCGGCGAAAATATAGTCGTCGCTCACGGCTAGGGCAAGGACGGAGCTGTCGTGGTTCAGCTCGTGGATCTGGTCGGGGCTTGCGCTGGGGGAGTCTTGGGGGTCTTCGATGCTGTCGCAGGGCAGGCAAGGCGAGGGCCGCGACGGCAAGGCCGAGGGCATCGTGTCTGGAGGAGCAGCAGCAAGAAATCAGCAAGAAATGTAGAAGTATTATATCAACCCATGGGCAGTCATTTGAGGTTGCAACAGGAGAGGAGCAGAAGGCAGAGATCGGTCCGAGTCATTGAAGGGGTGTGTCGTCTTCAAAGGCGCCGATGATGGCATCCATGTTTCCACACTGCCCCGAAAAGAATGGAACGCGAAATGCGCCGTCGATTTGGCCTGCTTAGCGCGTTGATTTTAACGGTTTCAGCGGATGAGGACCTGAGGGCCTCCAATCCCGCCGCTACCAGCCCCCCCGCAAAGATCGTAAATCCTTCTGCAAACCCCCACACGCAACCACACCAGACGAGCCCTACCGTTATGCAACTGGGAGTGGATGGCTCGTATCTTAGACGGGATCGATATAGATGGGATGAGATGTACGGTCTTATTCTGACCTATCTCGTCTTTGTGCAAACTTTGAAGACGTTGAAACACGCTCGAGGCGATCGATCCTGGCTGAGCGACTTACATGGAAGGGGCTAGAAGGCGGGATGGGAAGGAATGCATGGGACGATTTCGACGAAACTGACTCACCGGTCTCATAAACCGCAGGCCCGATATTGATCGGATCGTGTCTTCGTCCCTCATCCCTCGAGATCTTTCTGCAGCCGGTGCACTCAAACTCTTTCTCCGCGTCAGCCGCATCGTCTCCGTTGTCGATTACTACGCCGTGGACCTGACCGAAACGCTCTTGAAGTCGCCATGAGAGGCCAAGCGACTCTTTCAGCGTCGATGGCCTGACAAGTACCTCTGCGACGGCCATCTGTGCGCTTGTCGGTTGGTTCTTGGAGCTGTTGTTGGGGGCATGTGCGGCATGACAGCCACGCTGGAATCTCCAGACAGACTGGGCGCGAAGAAGAGGTTCCGTCGAGATCAGTTTCGGCTTTTGTAGCCTCTGCTCTCCGGTTTCCGCCTTCATGCTGCCACGTCTTTTGGAGTTACCGCCTTTTCGCCTCCCTGACTCAAATTGAGCACGGCCAATGACGCCAGAACAGGGCCAAAAGGTACCATGCGAGAAGATAAGGAACACGGCTTCATCTCCCGGCTCGAACGGGCCTGAAGAAGAAACACGGACGCATTCTCACCGTCTTGTAGGATTCCAAACAAGCTCGGAGCAAAGGGGAACTCTCTGTGGACTGTGGATCACGGAACTGATGTGAGACTGGAGCTGCTGGACGTCTGGATGGATCTATGTCCAACATGTTTGCACTCTCCGTCCAGAGGGGTGTCTGGTGATACGCATGGTGGGGCATAGCGGCGGCCAGCACTACTACAGGCGGCAATCAGAGCTCGGGGAAAGCTGGCTGCAGCCGCTGTGTCGCCGTGGCTTCCTCGCCCTGGAAATTATGGCTTGCCCAGGCGACATTTTCAGCAGATCGTCAGGAGCTCCGCAACGCGGCAACGGACAGCGACCACACCGCAGGTTCAAGGCGCATGAGAGCCGCTCACACAAGATCCCGATTCGCCGATCCATGCAGGCGATAGCTTACATGCTGCCAACCGCCGCGAGGTCGGAGCACGAGCTGACCACGGTTGTGCCGCTGGCGCTGGCCTCAGCTCTGCAGGTGGCTGTACCTCCAATCATCAATACAGTATGCTGCTGCGGACCGGCGAATACATCCTCATGCTTTGCGACAATGGGACACCGACCAATCAGATCCCTCAAAAGCGTGAGGCAGGCAGCAAGGCGCTTCACCACAAGCTGCGCAGAGCCCGACTACATTAACGCCTGACATTTCGTCTAAACCCAGCAAACTCTCTTTCTTCAACACAGTGGAGCAGCAGAGATGGCCCCAAGCACGAGAGCAAGCACCCGGAAGAGGAAGAGAGCGCCGTCTTTCTCAGCGCCGGCAGCCGACATCGACCCGGAGCCCTATCGACATGAGCCGCTGGACCGACTTCGAGACCAGATCAGGCTCTTCACGCTCTTCCCGGGTGAGAGCCATGAGCAGTTACGCGGATGCATGGCTACGGCGGATCTGCAATCAAACCCCAGATTCGATGCCATCAGCTACGTCTGGGGCGACCCGGCGCCACGTTTCGGTATAGTCATTGACGGGAGGCTGCTCAAGATCGGCCATAACCTGCGGACGCCCTGGTCGCTATCCGCCACAAGCGCGAGCAGAGGATCCTCTGGACAGATGCCGTCTGCATCAACCAGGACGACGTCAGTGAGCGTGGGCACCAGGTCGACTTGATGAAGAAGATATATTCTGCCGCGCAGCTTGTGAGGGTATGGCTCGACTCCGACGTGGACTTGAAGTCTCCCGCCTTTCGAGCTGCCCGGCGACTACGATATGGAGGACCCCCGGGCCTTGTTTGGCCGGATCTTTTCGACGACGTGAGCCTACGACCGTCTGTCGACTTGATAGACTATGATAGAGCTTTCTGGAACCCTTTGTACGAGATATTCTCCCGTCCTTACTGGGGGAGGATATGGACACAACAAGAGCTATTTCTCGCTCGCGACCTGCTGTTTCATTTGCCCCGGGGCACACTGCCCCCCCGGGAGCTTATCGTATTCGACCTGGCTGCTGTATCTTATGGTTTCGTGTCCGGTCTGTTGGCTTCAAAGATAGAGGAGAAGGACCGATTCCAGCACCATTTTCACATGTCTAGACTCTTCGGCAGCTTGTACTACGGCTTCTCCGAGACCAGGAGTCTCGAAGTGATCTCAGACAAGCACTCCAGCACCTGTTTACTGGCACTTTTCCTCGAGTCTCGGGACCTTCAATTTTCCGACGCGAGGGATCGGGTCTTCGGCTTGCTGGGGCTTACCCGTGACGGTAAGCTCACTGTCCATGCCGATTATACTCTAACAGTTGCGCAAGTTTATTGCTTGGTCATCAAGCATTACGTCGACAACTGCCAATCGTTGGATTTCCTGTGCTGCACGAGCTTCGGTGCCGGAGAGGAGTGTTGTGAGGAATCGTTCCCGACCTGGTTGCCTTCACCCGAGAAGCGCTCGATCCTAGTGGGTAGCGAATATGCAATGGGAACATGCCACGCCACGACTATACCCGTCAACGTCCGTGGATCTTTCTGCTGCAGCGAGGAAACCATAGCTGTCCGGGGTATAAGGTGCGATTCGCTGACCGCAGTATCCCCTTCGGGCCTGGACGAGAACCCCATTTCCACATTACAGGAATCTCTCGAGACAGTCCATGGCAGAACCAACCAAACACCATACCTGACACCAATTTGAACGGACGATGCCTTTCTTGAGATCTTGGGCAGATCCTCCGAACGAGGTTATACCGCATTGATCAACATACGAACACCTACTTCGCAGGAATTCAGCCTACAACTTCAGTGTTTTCTAGACCTGATCAACCGGTTCGGACGCTCGGTCACATCCTCGCTGAGATACTCCTCAAAAGCGCGACCGAATCAGACGTTTCGGGCCTGGGACGAGACCAATGTATCATAGCATTGATGCTCTGGTTTTGCATCAGTCAACGGCATCTTGTTGCAACGGCACGCAAACGCCTCGGTTTGGTGAGTCTGTGCTGTAACGGTCGTCCGCCCGGGGCTGGCGACGAGGTCTGGGTACTTTTCGGCTGTAGCATGCCGATGATTCTGCGGCCCGGAAAGACGGGGCAGCGGCAGACGCAGTATTCCGTCATTGGGCCGGCCTACATTCCCGGGCTCATGGAGGGCGAGGCGTGTAGGGGACTCGGACCGGATGGAACCCCGGAGGAAGGGTACGACGGCCCTATGCCCACGGACATTGAGTTGATATGACTGGTGCGGGGGACCAGCACACGGGCAGTCACCCGGCCAAGGATGGGACTGCTCATGGACTGGTCGGAAGGGACAGGGGCGCTGCGAAAGTGAGGCGACGGCGGATGGGGACGCTCATTTAGCATGCGGTTTAACCTGGGTCTGCTGCGGTTTGGCTAGACATAGGAGTTGGCAGGTCATCATAGTTTTGACAACAACGGAGTAGATAGACGGTTGACTTGGGACCAGTAACGAATATCTCATCTGTCTGGAAACAAGTATGCAAACACCCTTGGAAAAGCCTTGAATGTTAAAGGTCTTTCGTGTTTTGGATTTCCACGGCGACGTCCTTCAAGGTGAGGGTCTAGCCAGATTGGTTCCCGTCACCTTGCTTCACCGAAGGAAAGTGGAGCGACCCCGATAAGCGCATAACTCCGCAATACGTTATCAGTCCAGCGACGCTCGGACCTTGGCGCAACAAATTTCTGAGATCATTGACCGGAGTGACTTGACAGCCTTCGCCCTCGACAACTCGATCCGAATCCGAACTGCTGGCGACTCTAACAACCGACGCCTTCTTGATCCCTCACACCCAGCTTCGTCATCCCCGTGATTCCTCCGATATACGAGGTCCCAATACTCTGAAACACAAGCACAGGCTAACCGCCCGTCGACCGCCTTCGAGATGGATCACACGCGTGACCCCTGCCCCTGGGTCATCCTCAACGACTTCGGCGGCGCCTTCGCCATGGGAGCGGTGGGAGGCACGATATGGCACGGCATCAAGGGCTTCCGCAACAGCCCCTACGGCGAGCGACGGATAGGCGCCCTCACAGCCATCAAGATGCGGGCGCCGGTATTAGGCGGCAACTTTGGCGTCTGGGGCGGCCTGTTCAGCACCTTCGACTGCACGGTGAAGGGCATCCGGAAGAAGGAGGATCCCTACAATGCTATCAGTCAGTTAGCCCCCAACAAAAATGAACGATACCACTAGCGAGCGATGGCTGCTGAGGGAAATGATGATTGCTGACATGCGAGCTTTTCTTTAGTTGCCGGATTCTTCACGGGCGGTGCTCTGGCGATCCGGGGTGGATACAAGGCTGCGCGGAACGGTGCCATCGGTTGCGCCGTGCTTTTGGCGGTCATCGAGGGTGTCGGTATCGGTTTCCAGAAGATGTTGGCGGGAAGCACAAAGCTAGAAGTGAGTCATGTTCTCCCTCTCTCCTCAAGTATATCTGGAGTCGATCCAGGCTGACGACATATGTGTTCATCAGGTACCACAACCGCCTCCGGCAGAGAACAAGGCTTTCGCATAATCACAACATCCTCGACTCTTTTCTTGAGAACTCCCAACTCTTTCGCCCCTTGCCCGGCACGGACGGGCTCTGTATTTAAAAACTGGAATTACCACGGGTCAGCATAACAGCAGGGGTCGGCGTTGCATGTATGTATGTATCATAGACGACTGGTGCGGGCGGTGCCTTGCGAGGATGAGCAAGGGGACCACGAGACGCCGGGACGGTGCCAACACAAATAATCAGTTTTACTTGCGACGAAGCACGACACATTCACTGCGTGTCGAGTCTCACCTAATACTAACGCGGTCTATCTATTGTCTAACGCTCACAGTCTCTAGCATGCGTCTAAGCCTCTTAAGGATCCTCGTCACGGAATGCTTTAAAACACGGACGACCATCATCATCAATCCAAGCACGCAACATACCGCCGCAGTTGAAGTCCTGCACGACCTCGCTCCTCGTCTCGACCACATCCCCTTTCTCGTCCGTGACGACAGCCAACTCGATGCCGATGATGCCACCCTCTCCCTCGCCCGTTCGCCCCCAGCGGCTGCCGGCGCTCTTCTGCAGCTCGCCCGACGGGCCGGTGACCCTCGTCAACGCCTCCGACGTCGGCACCCCAGCGAACCGCGCGATCGCACCCACCGTCCTCGCCGCCGCGACCCTCAGAAACGAGTCGCCGTTTCCCGTGCCCGACACAGCCATCGATCGCGTCGTCACCAACCTGCGCCGTGGGCGAGCATCAACCGGACTATAAAGAAACGGCGTTGGCAGACAGTCGGCCAGCAGTCCGCCCAGCTCCCCAGAAAACGCAAGCATCGGCCCTCGCCGCCTCAAAGCCGAAATGCCCCCCGTGGGATCACCATCCTCCACCCACTCCTCAGCCCAGAACCCGGCGCCAACAACAGGCGTATCCCCGATCCTCCCAGTCAGCTTATTCGTCAGCCCCCCCGTACTCGTAGCGCAGCACACCATTCCCTCAGCGTCAAGCGCGATAGCCCCCACTGTACCCTGAGGCAGATACTCCTCCCTACTCCACGTCCCCAACCCCTTCCCCTCCCTCTCCCTCTCCAGCGCGCGCACATGCTCGTCCCACCGCGCCTGCGTGAAGAAATACCCGGGCTCCACCATGTCGAGCCCGTACCGCCTCGCCAGACTCTCCGCCGCCTCCCCGTGGATCTGCGTGTGTCCCTGGGCCGAGGGCACATCCAGCCCGCCTCTACCACCACCCTCCCCCATCCCACCGTCTATCCCTGTACCGCGCAGATCGACGTCCCCCCTCTCGAGCAGCTCCCTGGCCAGCAGTATCGGGTTCCGCACCCTCCTGAGCCCCATGACGCCCACCCCGCGCTTGGCCCGCCCGCGCGACACCATGACGCTCGCCTCGAGCTCGTTGACGCCGTCGCGCGTGAAGACGGCGCCGCGGCCGGCGTTGAAGAGCGGGTTGTCTTCTAGCTGGCGGACGGCGAAGGTTGCAATCGCTATGGCGTCGGGTGGGGGGCGCGAGGATGAGGATGGCTTGGTGGCGGTGGTGGTGGTGGTGGTGGTGGTGTGCATGTAGGTTTGGATTTTGGTTACCTGGACATGGACACTGGGAGTTAGCTAGAGTGGATGGGAGGTTCGCGGGGCCCAAGGTAAAAAGAAGGGGGAGGGGAAGACTGACGATGTCGAGGAGGGCGGCGCGGAAGGCGGCGTATTTCTCCGGCGGGACGGTCGAGGGCTTGATGTTGCCCGCGCCGCCGTGGATGATCAGCCGGGGCGCGATGCGCGGCTGGGGTCGGGGTGGTGTCTTGTACTCCATCGCGGGCCGTAAGATGCGGATTGGGAGACTGGCTTGAGTGCGGCCGCGGTGTCCAGGACCGACGGAAGAGTCGCATGTGCCGTCTGGTACTTATCGCGCGACCTAGACTTAGTCTACTTGGTGGGGTTCGGTTTGCGACGGCTAGTGAGCGACAGCTCTTATCTTATCGCTATCGGTGGATGCACCTTTCCTTTCTTCGGACATCGGCCATCAGCAACACATGATAATCGAGAACAACACTGGCCGAACCCATGGATTGATTTCATGACTTAGTCTCTTGGTTGGATCCCCATGGAGACATGTTAGATCATTGCGGCCGCGGTTCAATCATGTGCTTGAGCCAAAAGGCCACAGCCAAGTGGTTATGGACAGGCAGCCCGGTGCCATGTACCGCTATGCATTGCTAATTCCGTTGCAAATACGTATGAGAGAGAGGTAGTACGCCCTTATCCATCTCAGTGCTTAGGATTGAGCCTCCTCCCTCGTCTGCCATTTAGAACTCAACCCCGTCACTACTCACATGTTACTTCTTCGAAGCTGAGTGATGCGAGTAAGACATCTCCGCCGACCACTCCAATCCCTCAGTCAATGGAGAGTTATGTCTCCATATGACCATGCCATCTACATTGCTTCCCAGCGCCCGGTCCTGTCCCCTTAACTCGGACCTGCTGTCCTTGCAAGTTCATCCACCACGAGACTCCTAAAAGCCCACTGTCCCCAGCTCCTCCTCACTGCCAAGACCGACCCTCCACCTCCGGCCACCTAAGTCGCAGCCGACACTCCGGATCAGGATGCGGCACATCCACGCTCGCCCTCCGCGGGAGAGCCTCAAGCCGCCGCCACGGCGCCTCGGCCACAAGGACCGGCACCCCCTCGATCAAACCCAGCGACTCCAGCAAGACCGGTTCCTCGACCTCCGTCAAATGACAGAATCCCTGCCAGCCGGAGCGGATAGGCACCATACTCAGTATCAGCTTCGTCAGCCCTACCCGGCGCAACGCCCTCAGCACCTCATTCAGGCGCCGCATCTTATCCCTCCACTGCTCCGCGTGGTTCTGGCAGGAGCTGGGCACGTGTCGGGGTTCTGACCGTTCCCCCCACAAGACCTCCTCGAGGCCCTCCAGGGGCCCGTGGAACGCGTCGGCGCAGAAGCACCGCGGGAGCACGGGCGCGAACCTGACTGTCCGGAGGGGCGGGAACCCGGTTCCCAGGGTCGAGATGCACGCCGCGAAGGCCTCGAGGTCGGATAGGTCGTTGAAGGAGAAGGTCCAGAGGGGGAAGAGGTCGAGGTATCTGACAGCGCTGTTAGTGACATGAGTGGCGATACCAGTGCTGACGTCGGTATGACTGCTAGATGGGTGGGGGTGCTCTCTTACATCCGCTTGCAACTCGACAACAGGGACATCGACTCCCAGTGAACGTACGGCATCCCATCCATATCGATACACTGCCAGAAACAGTTACCGCCGGGTAGACACCCCCCGCCGTCAGCATTCTTGGCATACAACGCGCCGGCCAACGAGCTTGTCGTGGGGTAGTGCTCGAAGTGCTCAGGAGCCGTCCCATCTTCCTGACCACCGCCGGTCGACACGGCTCTAATCCACAGCTGGCTATCCGCCGGCATCATCTCGTCGTACACCATGCGTTTTACCTCGGGCGCGAGTCGGCTGAGGAACCCGGAGCGGGCCTGCGGATCGATCCTGGCGTGTTCCGAGAGCAGAGACATGCACACGACGAGGCCGCGGCTGGCGGTGGCGTTCTGCGCGGTAGAGATGTTGGGCAGGAGGTTCCGCAGGCCCCATTCCCAGGGACGGAACCTCGTGTAGACCTGGCGCCAGATGAGGGCTGTCGCCCATCGCCATGCTTGCTTCAGGCCGAGGAAGCGTAAGGTCCGGTGCAGGGCGCGGAATAGAAGTCTGTCCATGTCGCGGGGGAGTTGTTTGCGCTCAAGTGTGCGTTAGGTCCGTCACCGGTTTTCTAAGAGCAATAGTCATATGGTTTGTCTCTGCGAACCGGACTAGTCGACTGTTATCCATTGCGGAATGTCGATGCCTGGTCGCGATTGCGCGCCATAGGCAACACACTTCAACATCTACGCGTTACGTAGACAAGAAGCCGCGTAATTATTGATAATGCGTCGAAAGTAAGATAACGTGAGTGATGCCTGCTACTTATGTGACTTTAATGGATAACCTTGATCGTACGATCAAGGCCGAGCGGCTACGGGCTCAACCAACATATGAAACGTCGCTCTACAGGCAGCAACAGACGACAAAAAGAATGATTCCGAGTTATCGCAGCCACCAGCGCTGTCCACAAGTCTTGTTCAAAGATTGGTCGCTCGCAAGTGCAGCCCGTTTAGAACTGGTTCGCCAGGCTGACGCATCAGATTCTTGAGTTTGTCTCTAATATTAACGAACAATAGTTGAACCCGAATGGAACGCGCGCAAACCCCCAAGCACACTTAAGTCCCTAGTATAGACGCCACGGTACCCAACACCAAAACACACCACGCACCTGAGATCATACACCCACCCCCATCACGAACATGTCCCGTTTGCCTTCCCCGCGAGATGCGGATCGCACCAGATATATATCCTCGGAACTGGGCCAGACGCCATCTCGCGCTTCCGGAACTCGCACCTGTACCCCGTCGCATTGTGCTGGTCCGCGCAGAAAGTGACGCAGCACGACGTCCCGTTGGGCATCCAGACGTAGCTCCACACCTCGAACTCGAGGTCGAAGAACCCCTCGTCGCGGTAGATCTGCGTGACGTTGCCGCTGAAGTTGGCCGCCGAGAAGCCCTGGAAGCCGAAGCCGGCGGTCTGGTTGTTGAGGAAGGTCGGTGTCGGGGAGGAGGCGGCTCCGGTGGTGGTTGTACTCCCGCCGGGGGGTGTTGATGTGGGAGTTATGCTGGAAAGGGGGAAGGAAAGAGATTTGTTTTAGCACTGCCGTTGTAAGAGGAGGATGAGACAGGGAGGGCTTATTACCTTGTTTCACTTGAGGGCACGGATGCGGTTGATGATGATGATGATGATGATGATGATGACGACGCGGAGGAGTTTGAAGCAGCCGAGCCGGATGCCTGCCGGGATCTGGCAGCAGCGACGCCGCCGCCCACACCGCCGCCGATAGCCGCAGCAGCCACTACCAAAGCAGCGATCAAGAGCAGAAAGAACAGCTTGCGTCGCAGACCGCAGATCCTCGGCTCGCCCTCGGCCTTTTCCGAGATGTTCTCATGACCGCTCGCAGCGCCGTCGCCGGCATGAAGTGCATCACCCCTTACGGAATCATCCGGACTCCTGATCATAGCGAGATTCGTTTCGTCCGGGAATTTGGGGGCGTCATCGTACACGACGTGGTACTTGTCTTGCTGCTGCTGTTGGTGGTATAGGTACTGCTGTTCTTGCTCCGTCAACGCCTGCGGTGAAGGGTCTGTCACCACCTCCGGAAGCCCCTCGTCGGGCCCATGGAAGTGCGCCGCCATGTCGATGCGGATGGGTCTCGTCGAAACTAGGTCTAGTCGGCAACCCAGGAGTATCGATTATCGTGGCTTGGAGCGGATGCGCTAGTCTAGTCTTCAAGATGGTTTGGCGCGTCTATCGGATCTGGATCTAGGAGATCTGGAAGCATAAGTTAAGTGCATCGGTGGCGTTCAAGCCACCAGCCAGGAACAAGCCCATGGCTTCCCCCTGCCACGATATAATTCTCGTCGAGGTGCTGTTTTTAGGTGCGGCCATGCTAAAACGGGGAGAGCTTCCCGTCTTGGCGGGCAATTTGGGACGTAAGACGGAGGAATAGATGTCGAAGTTGGAGGCCATTGAAATGATTGAATGGCATTGATCGTCCAGGCGAGGTTGCATTTTCCAGAGAGCTGAACATCGGACCTCTCAAGGACCCTCGATCGACCTGGGAAACGTGCCACACGCCGTACGGATGCGCACCATAAGGTTGCACAGCAGGCGTACAGGCGGTCACTAATGCTGGTGATTGGAGAGAAAACAGATTGCCTGAAACCCAAAGATGGTCGATTTGCTCTTTGTAAATGGGCAAGCGTTTTCTTACTGAACAGAGTGCGACTCCAAAGGGCTGATAGTTGTCTGAGCCTCAGACTCTGAGGGGACGCGAAAGGAGATACCTAGTGAGTGCCGGGTATCAGAGCCGTCTTATTGGAACGTCGGGAGGAGGCATTGGTGGCATCTGCGACGGTGAAGTGTTTCGGTCGCCGTTGACTCCGGCCGACACCTGGCCCCTGCCAAGCACTGAATTGGGTTTCGGCGAGCGGCTCGGCCCCGGCACTAGTTGTTTCCACTCCTCCGAGGGTTGGACGGTGAGAACGGATGCCGGCCGGCAACCTGAGGCACGGGGCGCGGACCCGGCCGTCTGAGCTGATGTCCGGTGATGCCGGGGAAGAAATTGATAAAAGCCCGCACCGGGTCACGGCCATGGTCCATCAGCGCAACCGTATGAGGCTGATGCCTGGCGTTGGGCACCTCGCTAGGACTGAGTCCAGTTCAGGCACAGCCAAGATGGACAAGTTCTACCATAAGACCACAACTTGCGCTTCTCACCGCCTGTCAACCCATCGAGACGTCATGAGCAGGTGCTTGCGGCATCTTTCTGTCGCTATGTGCCCATCCAGACCCTCGGGGACTTCTCGTGCTCCCGAGCTGTAGCCCACCTCGGTCGAAACTCGAGACGGATGGGCTCAGATTGCGCGATTAATTGCACCTTGACGCGACAGTAGCCGGCCTCTTGTGGTCAGTTATGGTGCGTCCCGACCTCGGAGAGGAGCTCGAAACCTGGGTTTGGCAGGTTCCATTGGCTGTCTGAAGCAAATGAGGGTTCTCCACGGCAAGCCAGTGTCCCGGTTGCCGCTCCGAGTCTCGCCTGTCGCCGAATGGGATAGGGCTCGGTGATTGGACGATGCAGATCAATTATCTTATCAGATGATCAGATAATGGAGCCATCCCAGCGCCAAGGCCACGGCTCTCCACCAGAATCTGCACCTTGGCGACCGAGTTTCGAAAATTTCTCGAGCAGAAAGCCGTGGGAATGGTGTAAGTATCGATACATGCACCGGATTTTGGTCCGTGTCGGGTCTAGGGGGTAGCTTGGCAAGGGGGACCGTACTTGTAGAGGGTGCCGTGTCAGACATGGAGGGCCTAAACAACAAAAGAAGCATTCGCCTCGTCAGGTACCCAGGGCGGGTCGTTCCCGAGTTGCCGTCCCTGTGCCGGGATCGTTTTTCCCAACATCTCTGGGCAGGCCGAGACATTTGGGAACGGGACGGTGCGCAGGAAGTGCCTGGCAGTCGTCAGTTTAAGGTATGCTGTGGCTGCTGTGGCTGGCTGGCCACAGCGAGCAACATTGCTTCAGGGGCGACTCTGTGACACCAGCTTGCTGGATGAAGAATCATGGAGACTGAGACTTGAGAATTGCCTCTGGTTCGACCCGTTCGATGTTAACCGATTGTCGAGAGGATCTCCCTACACGTGGAGTGTAAGGTAGCCAAGGTAGCGTCTCTACTGCCAGCAGTGAGAAGTCGAATACCCCACATTGATGCTTGGCCATCTTATCAGATCGAGAGATAAAAATTGATCTCGCGCCATGGCGGGGCATCACCCCCACTGAAACCGAGTAGCCTCTGGCAGGGAACTCGTCGGTTAGGTAATGCAACTTCACTCCCGTGGGCTACAGTCATTGCCCTCAACTGGATGAAGCCCCTCTGCTCTCATGGCGGAGAGAGGAGAGTGAAGCTGTCTTGTGCATCCCGGAGGTTCCTACGAACGTAGAGCTTCTGTGGATGTCTCAGATGGTGAGAATTGGGCGGCTTTCAGGAACCAAGCAGGCCAGTGACAGCAGTCAACCACAAAGGGATGATCTCTTACGTAGTGCATTTTGTTTCCAGGTCAAGGGGCGGCTCTCTCCACAACGATCCCCACCAGCCGGCATACGTCGTGGTACAGTCATGACACTCACGACTTGTACCTGTACGTCCGATCATTCCTGGTCGATGGTCTCAACCACATGGCATTCCGGAGTGGTCTCATCGCATCTTTTCCCTCAGATGTTCTTAAATTCTTCGGAGCATAAACTTTGGCGCATGCCCAGTTTGAGACCCCTTTTCCTTTCCATTCCCATGTCGCATAGCCCTGTCTCTGTTTGTCCCAGTTCCCGCGCCACTCCTTCGAGATAACGCTTGCATATGGCACCATACACATCTTAGATCAAACTTTAAAAATACTGCTTGTACATCCCACCTTTTTGGAGGTTGACGAACCTTGACACGAAAACACACAAACATGTCACCGCACAGTACCCACGGCAGCCATCTGTCGAACGGCGACGCTGCTGCTTATACCAACGGTGTCAACGGTACCAGCCACGCTAACGGCATAACCAACGGCGTGGCCAACGGAACGAGCAATGGCACACACAGCACCCGCCACAGGAGGACGCCCCATCTCCTCAAGCCCGCGGACCCAACCACGGTTCACGATCTGGTGTGCGTCGGCTTTGGACCTGCGAGCTTGTCCATAGCCGTTGCCCTCCACGACGCCTTGGAGTCCGGCACGCTCAAGCAGTCACCTAGTGTTCTGTTCCTCGAGCGTCAGGCCCAGTTCAACTGGCACGCCGGCATGTTGCTTCCAGGCGCAAAGATGCAGATCTCCTTCATGAAGGATCTCGCGAGTCTGCGTGACCCTCGCTCGCAGTTTACGTTCATCAACTACCTCCATGAGCACGAGCGTCTCATCGACTTCATCAACCTCAACACCTTCTTGCCGGCACGGACAGAGTACGAGGACTACCTGCGCTGGTGTGCCAGCCATTTTGGTGACGTGGTCGAGTACCAGACCGAGGTTGTCTCTATCAGGCCAGTGGAGGACGGTGGCGCGCCCCTGAAGACCTTCGAGGTCACGTCGAGGAACACGAAAACGGGCCAACTTACCACCCGCCTTGCGCGGAACGTGCTGGTCGCCGTCGGCGGTCAGGCTTCGATCCCCAAGTGTCTGCCAGCGGGTAGCCCGAGAGTGATCCACTCATCGCAGTACGCGCACACTGTCCCAAGGCTCCTGGCTGACAGCAATGCCCCGTACCGGGTGGCTGTTGTCGGTGGCGGACAGAGCGCAGCTGAGATCTTCAACAACATCCAGACGCTGTATCCCAACTCCAAGACATATATGGTCATGCGCTCCGAGTTTTTGAAACCCAGCGACGACTCCCCTTTGTAAGTAAAACCTGTCCCTTTCTTCCTGTGGCGCCAGATCAGGCAGCTTACGGAGGATTCCCAGCGTAAACTCCATCTTTAACCCGGAGTTCATCGATAATTTGTACCCGCGTTCTTCAGAGTACCGTCGCAACCTGATCTCCGATGCTAAGGCCACCAACTACGGTGTTGTCCGGCTGGAGCTGATCGAGCATCTGTTCGAGAAGATGTACGACCAAAGACGATATATTGGCCGCGACGAGAAGCAGTGGCCCCACCGCATCATGGGCGGCAGGCGGATACTGGGTGTCGAGGAAGTCGCCGACGGCCTGCGGATGAAGATCTGCGCTGCGCCTCCGGGAGACGACGATTTCGACACCACAGGCTACGAGGGCGAAGAGGAGATCTTGGACGTTGATCTGATCATTGCCGCCACCGGGTATCGCAGGACCGCCCACCTCGACATGCTGAGGGACGCGTGGCATCTCCTGCCCGAAACCCAGGACAAGTCCGAGCCTCTGGGCGATAAGTGGCACGTCAAGGTCGACGGCGAGACCCCGACCACCAGGGTTCTGGAAGTCGGGCGCGACTATGCAGTGCGGTTTTCGAAGGGAGCGGTCGCCCCTGGCTCCGGTGTATGGCTTCAGGGATGCTGCGAGGGCACCCACGGAGTAAGTGGCCCATCACGGATACAGCGACGTGCTTCACAACCAACTGACAAACCTGCAGCTTAGTGATACCCTTCTCTCCGTGTTGGCCACGCGCTCGGGCGAGATGGTCGAGTCCATTTTTGGCAAGGCGGTGTCACAGTAGGCATGGCGAAGCTGCTTGTCAAAGTTTGTGCTTCTTACCGTCGGCGTAAGCTGATGGTACCGATGGCGTTCAAAGTGGGTTACGAGATGTCGAAGAAAAATAGAAAAGTCTGTTGGATATACAGTAGTAGTGCCGATTAGACTCGTTAGATGATTGCTGGATGGTCTGCAGGGATCGCTGTAATATGCAACGTTCGAAGCCCCTTTTTCTGGGTTGTCCACACTGTTGTCACGACCAACCAACCACTGGTGAACGGATGCTCTGCGTAGAATAACATAACATATCTTGCAGGACCTCGAAGAGATGCGTCTATTTAGAGCGATAGCCAGAATCATGGACGGGCAGGAGGCCTGAAGCATCATGTTCTTTCTGTACTACCAAGCGTACGACTCCACTGTTCCCTGGTGCCAGATGCCGAGTTGGATGAATGTGCATAATGCATCACGTAAACTTAAACCTTCTTCCCACCTTTCGCGTCGGGCCTTTCCCCGCTTAGGAAGACTGGGCAGCCTCCGGTCAACGGCCCCGAGTTCTTACAGGATACTTGCTGGCACGGTGGCACCACCACGGCGACCGGCGTGGAGGACGATGCTCCTTCGGAACACCTCGGACTTACGAATCAAGCCAGCTTTCGGTGTTGCACTGGCCACAGCTCTTGCGTCTACGCGTAACACGTTGGTCAGGAAATCACTCATTACAGGGGAGAAGTTCCACGTTCTGGTGTCCATCAGGTCAAGCATCCGGTATAATCGTCGCTGAGACTTTGCAAAACAATAGCCCCCTTTTGCGGCTCAAGGGCAACCACGCCCACAACGATCGGTTCTTTCCATCTCGAGTCTCGACGGGTGCCTCAGTGACTGGAATGGCAGGAGCCGCGATTAGCTGAAGAAAGCTTCTCTCTAGAGGTGCCCACTCCATCCATCCAGAAACCATTGAATCGTCCAATGACTGGATGTTACATACAAATCTTGGTCATTCAACTCGTCGCCATCGTGGGGTGTCAAAGGTGTGTGGACCGCTAGCAACCAACCACAACGAACCCATTTCTGCTGTTTGACCACTTTCTCACGCATGCTTGGACGGGACAACAGCACCTAAAAATCCCTAAAACAGAGAGGGTGCATTGTCCCTCAGGGCCGACGTTATTGGTCATAAGCTCTGTGCTGTCTCTCCTTTAAGGTACCTTGGCTGCCCTACCCCGTGCACTGCCTTACCCGGTTACTACTGTGAATGCCGCCGGAACGGACCGCCCCTACCACGGCACAGTGGCTCATCTCATCTGGCAGTGTCTTAGGATGCAGGCAGCCCCTGGGAGCGACGCTCTCGCTCCTTTAGCCGTATTGAACCACCCACCGACGAGGTTACCAGGACCAACATATCTACATCACCTGGTTCGACAATCTGGCGATACAGAAAATGCAGCCATCGAATATCTGTCGGCCGAGGGAGACAGGTCGTCGATTTCGTTCGAGGAGCTGCATCGCCGCTCAGACAGTCTAGCGGAAAGACTCACTGCACTAAGGCAACAACAGCAACAGCGACAACAATACCCAGAGAACGACAGGTTTATCGTACCTATTCTCGCGCCTCAGCATCCTGGTCTCTATATTGCTCTCCTGGCCATCCTCAAAGTCGGAGGAGCCTTTTGCCCCCTGAATCTCGATGCACCACTCGAGCGGGTCAAGTTCATTCTCAAAGATGTCGCCGCAAGCATCGTCATCACCACACCCGAATATGCCTCGTCAATACCGCCTGACGACTCTGTGTCTGTCTTGCTGCTGGACGATGCGACGACTCAGGGCCTCCCGAACCCCTCCCATGCACGCATACCGAACCCAACAGACTTGGCCTACGTACTCTATACGTCCGGGTCAACTGGCACGCCGAAAGGAGTGGGAGTCTCCCACGAGGCTGCGACTCAGAGTCTACTGGCCCACGACCGTCACATCCCTCACTTCTCGAGGTTCCTGCAGTTCGCAGCACCAACATTCGATGTCTCCGTCTTCGAGATCTTCTTTCCCCTATTCCGGGGGAGCACCCTGATAAGTTGCGACCGATCACGCATGCTGGACGATCTACCATCAGTCATTCGTACCATGGACATCGACGCCTGCGAGCTGACCCCCTCCGTGGCCGGCAGCCTCTTGCGCAAGCGTGAGAACGCGCCGTGTCTGCGACTGCTCCTGACCATCGGCGAGATGCTGACGAAGCCGGTCGTCGACGAGTTTGGCGGCGGCGATGGCCGTCCAAGCATGCTGTGGGCTATGTACGGGCCGACCGAAGCTGCGATACACTGTACGCTGCAGCCGGCGCTCGCGAGGGACGCCAGTGTCGGAAACATTGGCTTCCCACTCGACACGGTCTCCGCGTTTATCCTCAAGGTCGTCGAGGACGCAGATGTGGACAAGACGCCGCGTGTCTTGCCTGTGGGAGAAGTTGGTGAGCTGGCTGTTGGCGGGTATCAACTCGCGAGTGGCTATATCAACCGGCCGGAGACGACAGCTTCCGCGTTCGTTAACAGCCCGTACGGACTATTATACCGGACACTCGACAAAGCAAGGATGCTACCCAACGGCACAATTGAGTGTCTGGGCCGCATTGGAGGCGGGCAAGTCAAGCTCCGCGGGCAACGGATAGAACTGGGCGAGATTGAACAAGTGGCTCTGCGGACCCCCGGCTGCCATGGTGCCATAGCTGATGTCATTAGCGGCATACTTGTGCTGTTTTGCGCAGTCGACGTCCTCGACGGCATGGACAGTGGCATCCGAAGAATGTGTGAGGCATGGCTGCCGAGCTACATGGTTCCAGGCGATATTGTGATATCCAGGGCCTTCCCGAGACTTCCTTCAGGCAAAGTCGACCGCCGACAGCTCATCTCCGATTATTCCACAAGAGAGGACGAGCATTCGCAAAACATCGCTATTTTCAAGGATTCGACGGAACGCACACTTTGTCAGTTGGCCGAAAGCATTCTGGAACGTGACATCAGGCCGTCTACAAACCTTGCAGCAGCTGGAATGGACTCGCTCATGGCTATCAAGTTTACCTCCGCAGTACAACAAGTTGGGTTCGAACTCAACGCCGTTGACGTGCTGAAGTCAAGATGCATCTCCCAAATACAGCAATTTATCACGTATGCACAAGAAAATACCCTTGCTTCACCCACCACAACCGACAAAGCACAGAATTCTCTCGATTGCAGCAAGATCAAGTCCGTCCCCATACTCCAGACTTGTCTGGGAGACGTCGAGGGATTCCTACCATGTACGGCTCTCCAGTCAGCCATGCTCGCAGAGACGGCTTCCAATCCTCAAGCATACTGCAATTGGCTGGAGTTGAGTGTCGCCGGCAAGCACGATGTTCCCACAATGAAGTCTTGGATCTCAGAAATAGCCAGAAGAAACGCAGTCTTCAGAACTGGTTTTGTGCTCCATGAGGGAGCATTCATCCAGCTGCTCTGGAAAGATCCTTCGGCAATCCCAGTATCGATACCGGACCTCTTGACTAGGGACTTCAGTATGACGACTGAAGAGGACTTTATTCATCCCCTTCGTGTGCAAATATGCGTGGGAGAGAACGAGAGTCGAGTTCTACTACAGATCCATCATTCCCTGTATGATGGCTGGACAGTGGATCTGCTACTTGCAGACCTCAATCAACTTTCGAGGGGAGGCCAACTGGAGCCGAGACCTCAGTTCAGCGAAGTCGTTGGGTACACTCTGTCAAGGAAATTCAACACGGAGTGTGACGTTGCGAGAGGCTTCTGGGCAGAGAATCTATCAGGCTTCCAGCCGAACTCGTTTCCGGTCTTGCGGGATGCGCCTCCTCGGCAAAGCCAAGTCTCAACCCGGGTCGTCAAGTATGATTTCAGCCCACAATCAGTGAGACATACACTTGGCGGGATTCAGTGCAGTCCTCAAGTGGTCTTCCAGGCCGCCCTTACATGGCTATGGAGCTCTCTGGTGGGTGATGAAGATGTCATCACAGGGTTTGTTGCATCTGGCAGAACGATTCCTGTTTCCAAGATCGAACAGATTATGGGCCCCTGTATAGCATCTCTCCCCTTGCGGACAAACCTGACACAAACGCGGACCGTCAAAGATCTCTTGGGCCGCATACAGGCTCAAAATCGATCAGCTCTTCCCCACGCCTCCTTGTCGCTGAGCGAAATCAAGAAGGCAGCAGGGCTTGCGCCCGGACAGTCGCTGTACGATGTCCTATTTGTCTACCAGGAATCTCTCTACAGCAAGCGGACGGAGGATGACTGCATAAGAGAGGTGGCTCATTTCGACTACCTGGAGACGAAGCTTCTTGTGGAAGTTGAGCCGGGACAAGAGACCTACGGGTGCAGACTCACATACCACACGGACGCCTTCTCCGATGCTCATATCGAAGTGCTCTTCGATGAGTTCCAGTACGTGGTTCAGTATATGCTGGCCAACTTGGACTCGGAACTTACGTCTGTGAGAGCTATCTTCCCCGACCAGCTCCTGTCAACGTACAACCTTGAACCGCAGTCGTTCACCGGAATCCCAGACCTGGCATTCGCTGTCGAGAAGGTCGTCTCCGAAACGCCCGACAAGGCAGCTCTTTGCTTTGCAAGGCGCATCATAGAGGGATCCGTTGAGGCAGACTACATGTCATATGGCGAGTTCAACTCCATGGCAAACCGGATTGCCCGACATATTCGATCATGGGGCTGTTCCACGGGGGATGTCGTATCCATCGTCATGGAGAAGTCGATCTTGCTGTATGCAGGCATCCTTGGCATTGTGAAGGCAGGATGTTCTTACCTGCCCCTGCTTCCCAGTACACCGATGGCGCGGATGGAGGTCATTCATGCACAGGCCGAGGTCAAGCTGTGTTTAGCAGATAACCTCGCCTGCGCGAATCTCCTTGACCTTCAAGGTCTCGCAGTCGTGAATCTGGAACAGACGGAGCTCAAGGACACTGACGGCGCCAACCTCAACATACCAGCTGACCCGGCCCGTGTGGCCGTCATTGTGTATACCTCGGGTAGCACAGGCGTGCCAAAGGGGGTTTGTGTTACGCAGCTCAACGTTACCAGCAACATCGACGTTCTCTCCAGGATCTACCCGACCAGGGCCGACTCGAGGCTTCTTCAGTCATGCTCGCAGGCGTTCGATGTCTCTGTCTTTGAGATGTTCTTTGCCTGGACGCAGGGCATGACCCTGTGCTCAGCTACCAACGACACCCTGTTTGAAGATCTCGAGTGCGCCATCAGGGCCCTGGGAGCCACCCATCTGAGCATGACACCGACCGTCGCATCTTTGATTGATCCGCAGAAGGTCCCAGCTGTCGAGTTTCTGGTAACGTCTGGCGAACCCATGACTGAGAAGGTTGCGAGGAGCTGGTGGCGTCAGCTGTACCAAGGCTATGGCCCGTCGGAGACGACCAACATCTGCACCGTCAAGAAGATGGGTCCCGACGACGCTATTCGGCATCTTGGCTACTCCTTCGCGAATACTTCGACCGTGGTGCTTTACCAGGATGGACTCGATGTTGTCCCTCGTGGATGTCTGGGTGAATTGTGCTTTGGTGGCGATCAAGTGGCTCAGGGGTACCTGAATCTGGTGGAGCTCACTGCAACCAAATTCATCGATCATCCTGAGTACGGTCGTTTGTATCGGTCAGGAGATCTTGGCAGGATGCTACCGGACGGCTCACTGGTGATATCAGGAAGAGTGGACGACCAAATCAAGCTCCGAGGTCAACGGATCGAGCTGAACGAGATCAACACCGCAGTTCGAGACTCGAACATGGTCTCGGACTGCTTCACCATGCTTGTCAACCGCGACAATCCCTCGGCCATGCAGCTTGCATCTTTCTACGTTCCCCAGGACTCGGCAGGCGCTGCCCAGGCCGCAGTCCTGCCTCTGGACGACCGCATCAAAGACTGTACGGCAATGCTGTACCGACTCCTTATTGCAAAGCTTCCGAGTTATATGGTGCCATCGTATCTTATACCCATCTCAAAAATCCCGGTGACCGCGTCAGGCAAGCTTGACAGGTCATGGTTCGCCTCGATATTCCATAATTTGGAACACTCCTACCTCGAATCGACAGCTTCGGACGTCCACGGAGATCACGACGATGGCGAATGGACCGAGACCGAGCAGCAAGTTTCAGACATTGTCTCGTCAGTCCTGTCAACTGGTGGATCGAAAATTAACAGATGGACGCCGCTGGTTAGCTTCGGTCTGGACTCGATATCGGCGATCAGCTTGTCTAAACAGGTCCAAAAGCAATTCGATCGCAGGATTCCCATTTCAATCATTCTGCAAAATCCATGTGTTGCTCGTCTTTCTCAGATCTTGGATGACCGGGAGCTCGAACAGAACCGTGACACGGTCAGTCTGGACATTTTCTCCGAAGAGTGGCTGGACACTGTCAAGTCAAGGTGTCAGGCCCATGGAAAAGTCGCCGAGAAGATACTCCCCTGCACTCCTCTTCAGGAAGCAATGCTCGCAGCATCAGCAAGCGGGAAGTCCTATCTCAACAACATGCTATTCCGGCTCAATGTAGATCCTGCCGAAATGCAAGGATACTGGGCCACGATGTGCGAGAGGCAAGGTATTCTTCGGACCTGCTTTGCAACTACGGATCTGCCACATCACGCGTTTGCCCAGGTAATCCTGCACGGGTGGCAGCCACAGTGGCTTCATTTCGACGAGTTTTATGGGACTCTCGATGATTGCATCGCACAGCATCTGAACAAACACCAAGGCGCAGTTGACACCTGGGAGCCCCCTCTGTCGTTTGCCGTTATTCGCCAAGGAAAGCAAGTCCATCTGTCCTTCGTCTGCCACCACGCGCTCTATGACGGCATTGCCATCGCGCTGCTTCTTTACGAGGTTGAGCAGCTGGCAAAGGGAGTACCACTTCCTCCACCTCCCCTAGTCGAACCTTTCTTGAGAGCTATGTTGGCAGACTCATCTACATCTGACAGCTTCTGGAGGAGACAACTCCTTGACTTCAGGCCCGTGGAGCTGCCAGCAAGCAGTAGTCCACCCGCGGCGAGCAAAACCCACGATGTGCATTCTACCCAGATTCACATCCCACTCAGCGACATATCCGAAAGGACGAAGAGCATCGGCTGCTCGCTTCTGTCCGTCTGCCAATCAGCATGGACCCTGGTCCTGAAGACGCTCCTTGGAGTCGACGACGTCTGTTTCGGCAACGTAGTCAGCTGTCGCTCAGTTGACGTCGACGGCATCGAGAACCTCGCGGCTCCTTGTTTCAACACCGTGCCCGTACGGGCGAATCTCTCCAATATCAGGCAGAACATCGATCTAATCAAGACTTTGAACGTCTTGAACCCAGAGATCATCCAGCATCAGTTCACTTCCTTGCGGCGCATACAGTCTGTAGCATTTCCGGACAGGATACAGCGTTTGTTTGACACCCTTCTCATTTTACAGCAGCCGGCGCGGAGCCTTGATCATAAACTTTGGAGTTTGGAGCGGGATGATGGCGAGATGGATGTGAGTATAATCTCTTATGAGGGCCAGCAATGGAAACTGGAACTGCTTGCTAACGGAGTCAGATACCCCTTGTTTGCGAATTCAGACCCGATACCCAACACGACATTCTTTCTGTTCAGCTTCACTGCGAGTGGTAAGAACCTCCTGGTGCCCCGAATGATACCCGTATGGCCATGCTAACATCCCAGTTCCCGCATTTCCAAACCATTCATAGAAGCGATCTCGGAATTACTCCAGCATTGCATGAGCGTCTGCTTGAATTACCCTTTATCACAAATCCCCACACCCTCTACTCTTCCAGCTTCGGTGGCCAGCATGTTATCGGAACTTGACCTCCAACAGAAGTCACCTGTCATCACCGAGATTGAGTCTGGACAAGATGGAGAGAGATGGTCGGCTACCGAAACACGCATTCGAGCAGTCCTGGCCAAGCTGTCTTCTGTCCCGGAGCAGAACATCCGACGTACGACGACCATCTATCAGCTCGGCCTGGACAGCATCAACGCTGTCCAAATTGCCTCTCTCCTCCGGAAGCAGGGCTTGGTTCTGTCGGCCAGCCACGTGATTGAGCACAAGACTTGTGCAAACCTGGCGAAGAGGGCTTTGGGCCATGCAGACCATGCAAGTCAGTCACCTCTGTATGACTTTGCCGGATACCGACGGCGAGCCGAGAGCCAGCTTGCCCAGCTTGACCAGCACGACATCCATAAGGAGTCGATCAACACGATTCTGCCTTGCACTTCATTACAAGCCGGAATGATCGTGCAGTTCATCTATTCAAAGGGCCGCGACTACTTCAATTTCGTCGACTACCAGGTCGACGCAGCTATCAAACTTTCGGACCTGGGGAATGCGTGGTCAGAAATCGCTCTCTCACACGCCATCCTTAGGATAGGATTCGTCCCGGTGGACGATGCCGAGCACCCTTTCGCCATGGTGGAGTACAATCAATCTGTCCAACATGAAACGGTTCGGCTAGTTGAGAACGACACTTGGCCGCCGTGGAGTGTGGAGGACTGGCGCCAGGACATGGCTGATGATGTCCTCAGGTATCTCGAGCTTCCTCCCTGGCGGGTGGCTTGCGTGCATCACGGTGGCGGGGGGCCGACGATGCACCTCGCCATACACCATGCTCTATATGACGCCCACTCCCTGCAGGTGATAATGGAAGATTTCGCTCGTCTCCTCAGCGGCGAGTCTCCGAGTCCGCATCCCGCCACCCAGGAGGCTGTCAAGGATATCATCCTCCAGGGCTCGCAAGTGGACAAGCAAGAGGCGTTCTGGAAAGCCCAGTCCGAGCACCTTGTAATCAACACCTTTCCGACTTTGACGCCGTTGAGGGTCGACGCAAGGAAGGCGGTTGTGCAATCGATGACCAGTGGGCACAACTTCGGGGAAATCGAGAAGTCGCTTGTGTCTTCCGGATTCACCGTTCAAGCCGCTCTTCAAGCCGCATGGACAAGGATCCTGTCCTCGTACCTGGGAGAGACCTCGGTCACATTTGGCGTCGTGCTGTCCGGCCGCAACTCAGAGGCCACAGAAGATGCCATCTTTCCGTGCATTTCGACAGTCCCGCTCATCTCCTCCAACAAGCATTCCAACAGAGAACTCCTCCAGTCAATGCTCGAATACAGCGGCCACATGTACCGGAACCAGCATGTACCCCTGAACAAGATACAGCGCTGGCTTGGGTATCCAGAGGGTAAAATATTCGATACCCTGCTCGTCTACCAAAAGATGGCATCATCGCCTCGGGATTCGCTACCATGGAAAGTCCTGGACGATCGGGGGACAGTGGACTACCCGGTGTCTATTGAGGTCAAACCCAGCCCTCATGACACATTGGTCTACAGAATCACGACGTTTAGCGACATCGTCCCAGAGAAGCATGCCCGGCTCCTTCTGCAGCAGTTTGACGCCGTGTTTTACGACCTAGCTCTGCGGCCCGACGGCCATGAAGACGACTTGTTCTCGAGCGCGCCCGACCTATTCGCTGTCACTCCCGCAGAGGAGCCCGTGGTGCGCTGCAAGGAGCGGTTCCTCCACCAGTTTGTCGAATCACAGGCACTCAAGACACCAGACAAGGTTGCGCTGGAATTTGCCACTGGATTTCGAGGAAATCGCTCCATCTCCGAGACATGGTCATACCGATCACTTGACGATAACGGAAATCGAGTTGCGCAGTTGCTGCAACCGCATGTGAAGACGGGTCAAATTGTCGCAGTTCTCTTCGACAAGTGCCCCGAGGCGTTCTTTTCTATCCTCGGTGTCTTGAAAGCCGGGTGTGCTTTTGTTGCTCTTGATCCCGGAGCGCCATCGCCTCGAAAGCAGTTCATTCTGGAAGACTCGGGAGCAGCAGTGCTCCTTACCTCGAAGGATTTGGGGGAGATCGTTGACTTCGCAACAAACATCCCTCTTATTGTTATCGACGAAGCATATTTGCAAAATATCGATGGCGGCCCTGCCGTCTTGTCGCCTGAACTCACTCCTCAGCACACCTGCTATTGCCTCTACACATCGGGCACGACGGGGACTCCAAAAGGATGCGAGATAACGCACGAGAATGCCGTGCAGGCTATGATGGCATTCCAGAGGCTTTTTGCCGGCCACTGGGATGACACGTCGAAGTGGCTGCAGTTCGCCTCCTTCCACTTTGACGTCTCCGTGCTCGAACAATACTGGACGTGGTCCGTTGGTATCACTCTGACAGCAGCACCTCGAGACCTGATCCTGGAAGACCTTGCTGGGACTATCTCGCGGCTGGAAATCACACACATCGACCTCACGCCAAGTCTCGCCCGCCTGATTCATCCGGACGAGGTCCCAAGCCTCACCAAGGGAGTGTTCATCACTGGTGGGGAGCAACTGAAGCAGGAGATCCTCGACGCGTGGGGCTCCAAGGGGGTCATCTACAACGCATATGGTCCCACGGAAGCCACGATAGGAGTCACGACATATTCCAGAGTACCGCAGAATGGCAGGCCGTCCAACATCGGGAAGCAGTTTGTCAATGTAGGCACGTACGTGCTGAAGCCAGGCACCGAGACCCCTGTTCTTAGGGGAGGCGTGGGGGAGCTTTGCGTGTCGGGAAAGCTCGTGGGAAAAGGCTACCTCGGCAGGGACGATCTAACGAGAGAGAGATTTCCGACTCTGAAGAGCTTCAATGAGAGGGTCTACCTCACCGGCGACCTTGTCCGAATTCTTCACGACGGTTGCTTCGACTTCCTCGGCCGCGCCGATGACCAGGTCAAGCTCCGGGGTCAGCGCCTCGAACTTGGCGAGATCAACCACACGATCAGATCCGGCGTTCCAGATGTGGCTGACGTCGCGACACTGGTGGTTCGGAATGAGAAGCAGCGGAAGGATCTCCTAGTATCTTTTGTCGGTACCGGGAAGTACGACAGCCAAGCACAAGCTCTCCATGTCCTCAGTGGTCCAGACACTTCCGACCTTTCCCAAAGGGTCCAGGCTGCATGTCGTGACAGACTGCCTGGATACATGGTTCCTACCTACGTGCTACTGCTGCCGTTTATCCCACTGTCATCCAACAACAAGGCAGAGACAAGGAAACTGAGACATCTGTTTGTTGATCTTGAGCAGAACAAGCTTATGTCGCTCACAAAGCCTACCGAGACGGCCATCGGCCTAGATGAAGCGGGACAGGACCTGCTTCGCGTCCTCTCCTCTGTCGCCGCCACTCCGCTGCAGGACGTGGTCCCCAATCAAACCATCTTCGACTACGGCATCGACTCGATCTCGGTCATGCGGTTCTGCACAGCCCTGAAACGGGCAGGATTCACCCAAGCGAGCCCGTCTCTGGTGCTGTCAAACCCGAGACTTGGAGACTTGGCTTTCCAGCTGTCACATCAACGCACATCTACGGAAAAAGGCCAAGCGCTGGCGGCTAGGCAGCTTGTGCAAGCTTGCCATCACAAGTACATGGCGCTTGTGGAGAAAGAACTTGGCATTGCCGCGACCGAGATCGAGTACATTGCCCCATGCTCGCCCCTCCAGGAGGGAATGATCTCTCGCTCGAACATGCCAGTCAGCAAAGGGTCCTACTTCAACACGTTCAAGTACAACCTGTCGAGTCGAGTCTCCAACTCCCAATTACGAACGGCCTGGACGAAGCTTGTGGATTCTTGCTCCGTTCTTCGGACTCGCTTCTTGAGCACGCCTGAAGGGTACATCCAGGTCGCCGTGAAGACCACGAACATTCCATGGACGGAGCTCTGTCTTGCTACTGAGGGCCATCTTGAAGACCTGATCAAGGAGAAGCACCAGCTTTGGATCGAAAGTAACGTGCATCACGTCAAACAGCCACTGGAGGTCATGGTCGTGAGCATTGGCGCGGATACGAGGTACATGGTTGTGAACATCTCGCATGGTATCTACGACGCCATCAGCCTGGATTCCATGCTGGATCGACTGAGGCAGTACTGCTTGGGGGTCTCAGTCTCAACCTCAGCACCCAATTACTTGGAGGCCTTGGTCCACGGCCCGTTACGCAACTACACCGGATCCAAAGACTTCTGGGTCGATCATCTCAAGTCGGCTTCCCACCAATCCTTCCCAATCATTTGCGCACAGCCATCACACGAAAGCATCAGCTGCACTCGACTAGTCTCCGTGGGCGACCTGGAGAGCCTCCGCACGTCACTCGGGGTGACTCACCAAGCAATCCTGCAGGCCGTGTGGATATCCGTGCACCAGCAATTTCTTGCGGACATCACAATCGGCGTCGTGATATCAGGGCGCTCCATCGACCTCGAAGGCGCCGACAGCGTCATCGGGCCCCTATTCAACACCATCGCCTTCCACGGTTCGCTCGTGCCCAGCGAAACCTGGGCTTCGCTGATCAGGAAATGCCACGCCTTCAACGTGTCGATCATCCCGTTCCAGCACGTCGCCCTGCGAGACGTGCAGAAGTGGTGTTCTGGTGCGAGACCGCTCTTCGATACGCTCTTCTCGTTCCAGAGGGCCGCAGATAAGCCCGCTGTGGGTGACGAGCTCTGGACACTGTGCGAGTCACCACCGAACCCGGATTATGCTCTTGCGTTTGAGGCGACTTTGACCTCAACCAGCCGTCTGCGGCTGCAATTGGTTGCTAAGGCGGGAATTGCAGATATGGATTCGTTGTCGAAGCTTCTTGACCAGGTTGAGGTGGCTCTGCATTCTGTGCTTACCCCTGAGCTTCCGATTCCGTTGGCATCGCACCATCTACCGAAAGCCGCTGTGAATGGGGCAGGACATGATGAGCTGGCGGTCCAGAAGCTGGACTCGTTCGAATGGACAACGACTGCCCTCGCCATACGGGATGAGATCGCCTGTCTAGCGGATGTTTCAGCGGAGAGCGTGACTGCGACTGCCTCGTTGCTCGAGCTTGGACTGGACAGCATCGACTTGATCAAGCTCTCATCGAGGCTGCGCAGAAGAGGGATAGTGATTTCCGGTGGTCAACTGATGAGAGAGCGGACCATCTCGGCTATTGTTGCGCATCTTCAGCGAGAAGTTCCGGATGCAGCTGTCACCGGCAACGGCACAGCGTCGATCCGCTCTAATTCTGAAGCACTGCGAGACTATCTCCTAGGCGTCGGCTATGACTTCGAGGATGTGGAGGATATTTTACCCGTCACGCCCCTGCAAGACTCCATGGTCGCGGAGATGATGCAGTCGGACTTCCATCTCTACTTCAACCACGATGTCCTCGAGATTGATGGGGCCATTGATACAGACCGTCTTCTGGCAGCCTGGCGCCAGGTCGTTGCCAACTCGGCAATTTTGCGGACCACTTTCGTGGAGTTGGACAGCCCTGACTTTGACGCCGCCTACTGTCAGGTCATCCACAGATCCTTGTCTCCAGTCACGCAAGAGATAGCGGTAACAGACGAAAGCGAGTTCCCACAGGTGATGGAAAGCGCCAGACAGCGAGCTTCCGCAGCAGGAGGGAGGGCAGAACTGCTGCAACTGACGCTTGTCAGCGTCGGCGCCTGCCGCTTCCTAGTGCTCTCCATCGCTCACGCACTGTATGACGGTTGGTCGCTGGGACTGATCCACCAGGACGTACGGGACGCTTATCAAGGGTCATATGCGCCGAGGGCATCCTACAAGGAGTACTTAACACGCATCGTCACTGCATCAACATCCGAAGGCAAGCAGTTCTGGTCCGGCTACCTCGCCGGCGCTCATCCGACCCTCATGTCGCGAGTGAAGCACATCAGCGCAGACAGCAAAGAAGAAGTACATCGCATTGACACCGCGTCCTCCTTACCAACGCCAACCATCAAGGACTTCTGCAAAAGACACGGCGTATCCCTTCAAGTCCTCGGCCAAGCCTGCTGGGTAGCGGTGCTCGCCTCCCGCACCAAGTCTCTGGACGTGACCTTCGGCGTCGTCCTGTCGGGCCGCGACACCGAAGAAGCCGAGTCCCTCCTCTTCCCCACGATGAACACCGTGGTCCTGCGGAGCATCCTCCACGGCGGCGTCGTTTCCTGGCTGCGGTACATGCAAGAGAACATGGTGGGCATCAGCAGCTCCCAGCACTTTCCCCTGCGCGACGCCTTGAAGCTTGCTGGGCAGCCTAGGGGAGGGTTGTTCAACTCTCTGTTTATCCAGCAGCGAGCTCAGGGGTCGACCGGGGAGGAAGAGGAGAAGACCCCGTGGATGAAGTCTGTTGGTGGTGACTCTGCGGTCGAATACCCTGTATGCGTCGAGGTCGAGGTGTCCGATGAGCAGCTCATCTGGCGGGCGGCTTGCAGCTCGAAGTACCTGTCCAGGAAGGAGACGGTGAGGCTGATCCACGACTTGGATGTTGTGTTGAGGTATTTCATGGGCTCTCCAACCGCAGATGTGCTCGCCTTTGACAGCGAAGGGGTGTCGATCTGCGGGTTACCCTCCTTGAAGCTCCCTGATAGCACTGCCGACAACACAGCAGATGCTACAGATGCCAATGGGACTGAGGATGCATCTTTGTGGTCCGAGACGGAGAACGTAATACGGCAAGTCATCTCGGAGGTATCTGGAGTTCCGATATCAGCGATCGCGAAGAAGCACACTGTCTACCACCTCGGCCTCGATTCCATCAGCACGATCAAAGTCAGCTCGCTGCTGCGCAAGCGTGGCGTTGCACTGGGCGTTAGACAGATTCTCGGCGCAAAATCGATCACAGAGATGGCAGCGATTGCAGAGGGGAACACGGCCGTGAATGGTGTCGAGACAAACGGCGCTGCATCCAACGGGACAACCAAGGATGACAGCGACGACAGTATCGCGGCATGTTCGCGGACGGTCGACCTCGCAACGCTTCTCTCCGATGCGAGCATCGCCGAAGCAGTGGTCGAAGAAGTCTTACCGGCCACTGCGATGCAAGTCCACATGTTGAGCGTCTGGCAGAACACGGCTGGCGTGGTGTTCTTTCCGGAGTTCAGATATTCACTTCAAGGAACCATTGGCATCGACACCATACGGTCCGCTTGGCTGGCACTCGTTGACCATTACCCGATCCTTCGCACCACCTTTGTTGCCACTGGATCCCGCCATGTGCCCTTCTTACAGATCATCCTACGGCACGGCTCGGACCTTGCCAATATCGTGATCAGCCAAGACACGTTGACCAGCGAGATCAGAGGCGCTGTCTCCAAGCCTCTTGTCTTCCTCCACGTAACTCGCGTGGACAAGGACCACTGCCGTCTCAAACTCAAGATCCATCATGCCCTATACGACGGCATCAGTCTGCCAATCTTAATGGACACCTTCCAACAGCTCTGCAACGGAGCGAAGCCACCGGCTGTAGGCCGCGCCCACAATCTCTGGAAGAAGTGGCTCTCCTCCCAAGTTACGGAAGCAACACAACTCTCTCGCCGGACCTTCTGGGGTACATACCTCGCCCACGCAAACCCGCCCCCCTTCCCCCGGCGGACCTCATCACCTCCATCATCCACTACTCGGACATCCCTCTTCCACCCCTCCGCAATCAGCGACACATCCCCCCTCCACTCCCTATCCTCCACATCAGGCACCAGCACCCAAGCCCTCTTCCTCGCCGCCTACGCAAAGCTACTCGCCAACACACAGAGCAACCACGACGTGATATTCGGCATCTACCTCTCCAACCGCACCGCAACCGACTCCCTCTCCCGCCTGCCCTACCCAACACTGAGCCTAGTCCCCCTGCGCGTCCGTCGCCCTGCCAGCCGCGATCTCTCGGCCATCGCTACGGACATCCAGGCTGACCTGTACGCCATCTCCTCGCCGGAAAATACCTCTGTCGGATTGTGGGAGATACTGGATTGGACGGGCGTGCGGGTCGATTCGTTTGTCAACTTCTTGAGCCTGCCTGATTCTCGGGGGACGGATGTCGCGGCTGATGGCGTAGTCCTGGAGGAGATATCGGGCGTTGATGATGTGGAGGAGCAGACACGGACGGGTGTAGGATCAACGCCAGACGCCCAACGCTTGGTTGCATCGAACGCGGTCAGAGACGCGTATCCTGTGAGTACTTCTGGCCAGAAGCAAGTGTTGATGAGTTGCAAGCTAACATTTCTGCAGGATGCTGTTGATATCGAGGTGTCTCTGACGGGAGGTGTGATGAATATCGGTGTTTTCGGCCCTGCTTCCATGGTGGACGAGGTGGGAGCGAGGGAGGTTGTGTCGGGCATGGTTGATATCCTCACAGCAGCGTGTGATACTGCCGCGAGGTAGTTTATTCCGTATGAGTTCTGAATTGATGCATGTTATTTCCACTCGTCCATATCACACAGAGAAGAAAAGTGAGTTCTCGCAAATCGTCGCATAATTGACACGCATTCAAGCGATCGCACCGGTAAGGTAGTCATCGATTCCTTGTAAAATAAAAGATACTAGACGTCTAACTATGACGAAAAGGGGCAAAAAGAAGCCTCTCCCGCCGGGAATTGAACCCGGGTCCCGAGCGATTGCGCCCACCGGATGGCGGTTTGACAAGCTCATATACTAACCACTATACTACGGAAGATTTACAGATGTTGGACACCTGTCGTAGCTTGGTTGTGTTGACTAGGGGGCCACTATTAGGCACTATAAATGGTTTGGTCGTTCTTACTCCACATTTGAACTGGGCGTAGTTGAGGCCACGCCCAACGAAGCAGTGTCTCAAGCAGTTGCCGATTGCATCTTAACATGGGCAACAGATTGATATTGTACAACTACAGACCTATACAACTATCAACGCCCAACCCACCGTCACGCATCATGCCAACGTTCAACCCTGCAGCTCAGCAAACAGCCCCAGCCCTTGCGGTCGACCCTCATTCCCCCGCTGCCCCCCCTGCGCACTATGTCTAGCCTGCTGTCCATCTCCCCCTACATCTCCCCCTACACCTCCCCCTTCCTTCTTTCCCTCTTCAACTATGCTCCCAATCCCCGGACTCAAATACCCCCCACCACTTCCCTCCAACTCCGTCCTCAAGCTCCACGGCCTCGCAGCCCTCGACTCCAGCTCGCTAACCGTCGTCGTCGGCGTCGTGTGCATCGCGACAGTGGACGGACTCCACGCGTACTTCGGCTCTGCCCCTTGATGCCCGTTGTCGTCTTCTCCCATTGCTGGTGTAGGTTCGTAGGTCTGCGGGGACATGGGGTTGCGCCGACGCCGCCGCCGTCGTCGGATAAACAGCAGCGCGCAGACGCCGGCCAGGATGGCTAGGGCCGCGATCGTCACGCCTACCCCGACGCCAGCCTTGGCGCTGGGTGATAGGCCGGACTGACGGGAGAAATCTGGCTGAGGCGGGAGTGGAGCGGACGGGGCGGGGGAGGCGGGTGGTGCTGTTACGGGAGGGGCGACGCTGGAGGTGAGGGAGGGGGAGGTTGATGTCGAGGTCGACGATGATGATGATGATGAGCTAGATGTAGATGATGTTGATGTCGGGACGTATCCCGGCTGCCATTGCACCGAGTCGCCGAGGGATAACGGGAGTCTCACGATGTTGGCTAGGACGGGCGCGTCGGTGAAGGCTACGGAGGTCGCCTGGGTGCAGGTGCAGCGGTCTGGGGAAGTGAGCGTGGTAGGGTCCGCGGACTGCGTGCACGCCGACCATAGGTTTCCGCCCTTGCAGGTGGCGAGTCCGACCCATGGTGCGTCTATTTGTCCGCCGGAGAGACAGTCGTTAGCATCTCTTAGGTTGATAAAAGAGCAAAATGTGCCGGCTTCTACCCACCATCTCGCGGTTTTTTGGGGCAGCTGGGATCCTTATATTCCGGATCGCTACATCCTGACAGATAGGTGAGGCCGTACGTCTGGTTATAGCACGCGCGGCTCGACAGGCACATGTCGCTCCCTCGACAGCATGTCTTGTGGCCGAGGGCATCGTTGCCGCATGGGATGAATTCCGGATCGGACTCCTTGCCGGCCTCGTAGTAACATGTGCCGTTGCTGATGAAGGGATTCGCATCCATTTTGCAGGAGGTGGAGGCGAGGGAGCGAGCCTGGCGAGCAACTTGGTAAGTGCCGGGACTGGCAGCATGTTTATGAGGGGTGGGAGCACCAATGTCCGGGAGGTGGGTTTGTTGGTCTGTTGGTTGTATGTTACATCTTCAGCCGGTTGGGTGCAGAGGGCTGTGCTGTCGATGCTGGGATCTCGTATGCGTGTGATGCATGACAGTCCCTGATGCGCCCTGCTTCCTCGCTAGTTTGCCGTCACACCAGGTAAAACAGCCACCGACTATGTGCTTTTAAGATGCGAAGCTGTTTCTTTATCTCGGAGAAGCCGTTGAGTTGAGATTTCCCGGTTCGCCTGGGCTACATCCCGTTACTCCTTGCCGCTGTGGTCGTTGCTCGCGGAGCAGACCAATAGGGTAATGGACTGTTGACAGTGGACTACAGGAGGTATGCTTTAGAATAGAAGGCCGGGCGTGATTTGAAGGTGCCGTAATGCTTGAGCTCGCGGCCAAAGTCCGCCAAGTCGAAGCAGTGCCTACTGATGACCTCTCAGCCTCGTGACGCAACTTGGTGATTATCCAAAACCCTTGTACGCCCGCATTCTTCCACATCGTAGGACAAGTCTTCGGAATTGCGTCTCTCGAACGGGATGCCCTTCTCGACTCAGTAACATGTCCGGCGCGAGGAATGCTGCGATGCTTGTGCAACAACTTTTGTGCGCTTTCAAACACAAAGGTCGTCGATGTTCGTGATACATGGAATAAGTGCACTGCCCATGGGCTGCTTCGGTGCCGACGCTGTGTCGATCGGCGGCCCGTGGCATTTAGGATGGTCGTTGGTGTTTGATGCCCACAGGGGCATTCCAGAAGATCCATGCATTAGCCAGCTGCTTAAACAACTCAATATCAAGTTTCAACAGCAATGCGCATAGTTGTCACCATCTGAGATAGGCTCTCGAATTGATATGCGACTAACGCACGGCCTTGGCCGACAAGTCGGAAGCTTTGCGCGACAAGAGTGAGCAGTAACCGCACCCCTGGAGCGATAACTGATCATGCGAACGGTACCGGCAGTTTGGTAACATGTCCGAGCGAAGCTGTCAAAACCGACACGAATTATCATGAAGGGGAGATGGACCGCTGGGATACTGTCTCGGATTTGTGCCGAAATGATCAACCCATGCGGCTTGGAGCGCTGGGATCACAGACAGCTCTCACACAAGCGTCAAGCATTGCCAAGCGCATCATTCTGCATAGCTTGGATCGGGGGTATCTGCCCAGTCCATCAATTCAGTGCTGACGCACATTCTTCGGTTTCCGCTTTTTAAACACCACCGCCGGTTGTGCATCGCTGGTGCCGCTCTGAGCTGCTGGAGCCGGCGGTATGTCGCTCGGAAGCCCGCCCAACTCCCCGGTTGACTCGTGCTTGATCAGAGGCGGCCCATCCTTGACATCCTCGTTGTTGACGCGATCTGAAGCACCTTTATCTTGTGCACCGGCATCTTCGGCCTTGGTCTCCAGCTCCGGGCCAGGCTTCACCTTGACTTCCTCGTCCTGTTCCTCCTTCTGCTTCGGTTTGACCAGGGTGCCACTTAGCAGCTGGTCCAGCTCGTCGTCTCCTTCTGTAGGCAGGGCCCTTGTCTCCCTCCCCCACCTCTTAGGCTTCTTGTGAAGCGATCTGAGTGCCTCCTCCGCTTCCAGCTCTTCCTCGGTCTTGTCTCTGTCTCGTTTCCGAACGCCGGCGGCGCGACCGTTTGGATTCGTTGAATCTTTGCTGTCGTCTCCTTGCTCTGGATCCTTGATGACTCTTGTTGATGTGACCGTCCATTCTCCAGCCAAAGCCAGCTCCGGCCTAAGCTCCGTGGGTATGTTGACGCCTAGCTCTGCCAGCTGTTCCAGCTGCCTCTGCTGCTCTTCCTTGGTCAGCGTCTGACTGCCGCTGGCGCTGGCGCTGCCGCTGGGAGCATTGAACGGTGCTCTGGAGCCGCCGTGCGCAGGTCTGTTGCCAGAGACAACTCCATTCAGGCGCTCAACTTCTCGTTTGGCGCGGTCCTTCTCTCGCTCCTCCTTCTCGTGGTTTCGGTGCAGATCGCGAAGCGACCGCTTGATGGCGTTCTGGTGCTTTCCTGTCGCTTCGTGGTTTGCCCGCTCGAGTTTGCTGTCGCGAACGTAAATGCCGCAGTGCTTGCACCAGTACTTCGGCGTCGACTTCCAGTATTCGGACATGTTTGCTGGGGCGAATTGCAGAAAGTGCAGAAAGACGGAGGTCGAACAAGTCTTCTAGGGGGAGGGGAGCTGCCGAAATGTAGAGGCGCGCAATGGCCTGGAATCTGCCGACGTCACTTTTGCCTGCCGGCCTCTTCACCGGGCCGTCAGCACCAAGGATGCCAGCTGACATGCTCATGATTACCATACAACGACCTCAAACACTGGACATCGCGAGCCTTCTCTGCAACATTTGCCGTCCTTCTTTACACAGGAATGTACACCTTTCTATTTAACTAACCAACTTTGTATGCGAAATTATGCAGTATTAGTTGCGCGCCCCCCAACTGACGTCCCTTGGAATCCGAAGCCACAGCATCCAACTAATCTACCTTGCAGTTTCTGTCGCCTACCTCTTTCCCCAGACAGAACCATCCATTGTACCCCAAATTGACCAGCCATGATGAGAGACAGGCCAAAACAGAGTAATTGTCGAGCTCTTATAGGACCCAGAACATCATGCCCAAGATCCCCAGGGCATAAGAGTACCCAGCCCCGATGCGATATCTCTCAGTAGCACCACCAATGGACTGCCCACCCGAAACAACACCGCCGTTGCCACCCAGCCAAGCCGGTGTGACGCTGGCAGTCGCCGCCCTCGAGCCCCAGTTCACGCCGAAGGTCGACGCGCCAGAGTTGCTCTGCACGACGCTCTCCTGCGCCGCGCTCTCGGGCGCCGCAGAAGCCCGTGCTTCGTCGGTCCTGCTCTCCCCGGGAGCCTCCTCCGACTTGGACTGCTCCGGCTTCGGCTTCTTCGTCTCCTCGGGCTTCTGCTCCCCGGAGCTGGTCTGCGTAGCCTCGCTGACGGACTGGGGCTTGGCCGTGGCCTGCGAAGTCGCCTGGATTTGGCCGTCGCTGATTTGGCTGACCGGGACCGTCTCGACGCCTTGAGGTGCGGCAGAGGCCTGTTGGGTGGCTTCGATCTGACCTTCGCTGCTCTGGCTCACTGGGGCTTCTTGACTGGCGCTTTGGGGAGCTGCAGAAGCCTGTGAAGTCGCCTCGATCTGACCTTCACTGCTCTGGCTGACGGGGGCTACCTGGCTGACGCCCTGGGGAGCTGCAGAAACCTGTGAGGTTGCCTCGATCTGACCCTCGCTGCTCTGACTGACGGGGGCACTCTGAGGGGCCGCGGATACCTGTGAAGTTGCTTCGATTTGGCCTTCGCTGCTCTGACTTACGGGAGCTGCTTGGCTGATGCCTTGAGGAGCAGCCGTCGCCTGTGACGTCGCCTCGATCTGTCCCTCGCTGCTTTCGCTGACGGGAACGCTCTGGGGTGCAGCAGCAGCCTGCTGGGTAGCCTCGATTTGGCCGTCATTACTCTGGCTCACAGGCACGCTCTGAGGGGCCGCTGAAGCCTGCTCCGTAGCCTCAATTTGACCTTCGGTGCTTTGGCTGACAGGCGCCTGTTCACTGACGCCTTGGGGCGCTGCAGTTGCCTCGGGTGTGGGACACGGTGTCTCATGGTGCTGAACCTGGCCTGTGAACGTCGCGCTGTCAGTAGAGTGCAAGTGTGCTAAGCGACTGGGGCTGAGACCTACCATCCTTGATCTGGCACATGCGGACGCTGGCAGTAGGTGCCGGTACCCCCGCCGGACTGGCCGACTGCTCCACGGTACCGCCAGATCCGCCACCTCCAGAACAAGGCAGCACGTCGATCTCAACGCGGTTGCACTGCGGGGCCCAGTCGCGGTCGTATATGTTGTAGAAGCTACCAGACGCGCATCCCCACCACTGTGTCGAGCCTCCGAGGGCTAATGTGTCGTTCACGCAGATGGAGAACCCGGCGGTGTATATGGCTCCCGCCTGCGGAGGACCGTCGAACTGGAACTGGTAGTTGGAGGCGATGTAGCCCGTTCTTTGTTTCGCGTCTTTCAGAACACCGTTGCTCAGGGCTGCAACGAGTGTGCCTTCGCTCGAGCACTGGTTCTGGCGCTTGTCGTTCTTCTACGTTGAAGAAGGTGTGTCAGTTTATCAAGGGATTACCTCTTGGGTGACAGGGCCCTGGTGGCTACAGATGGGGATGGGAATAGGAACTACCTGGACGGGACGGTCTCTCTTGGCGAGCGGGTTCCTGACTTGGATCTCGAAGTTCCCATCAAAGTTACCTGTACACCCTGGTGGGGGCGGAGACGTCGGCGAGATCTGTGCGGTGACAGCTTGGGCGGCCGCGGAGCCGACCACGGAAAGGAAGGCGAAAGCCGTGGCTTTCATCGTCACCGGCGGTGGCCTGACCTGGTATCTGACCGCGAGATCTGCGATCTGGGATTGCTAAAGAATCGAGCTATAAGGGATGAAAAGAACGATCCGGCAATCGAAACAACAGACGAGCGAGATGCAATAATTGTAGTCCTTACACGTGCTGAACTTGGGTGGGATCGACTGTATACCTGGACCGAACGTTGACATGGAAAAGGGGAAGTCTGATGGCCGTCCAAAGATATGGAGGATGTTATATCTCAGCCTGAACCGGGTCATCCGAACAAGATCAGAGCATCGCCAACGGTAAGCCTGCCGGTTTAGCTTTGCTGGGCAGCCTCGGTACGGACTCGCCTCGCGTATGAGGCTACAGATGCTCCAGCAAATCTTCGGACTGTTAGACGGATCAACCCGAAAGTTTAGACTGTTGTATTTCCGGACTGGATCTACAGGACTGAGAACTCAGGCATGCGCGAGTCTCAATGTCGTTCGTGTGCGTCGCTTCTTGACCCGGTTTCCAGGTCTTTGTCATGAATTGTTCCGGCACTGGATGCAGTACGGGATGGCGAGGTCGCAACAGCTGATTTGGGAGTGTCAAGGTACTATCTGCAGCCGATGGGTGGCCAGGCTGGTTTACTTTGGGCACTCGTATCCTACCTCGACCGCAGCCCGAGTCTGTGATCCATCCAGCTTCGAGCTTCGAGCAGGCCCTCCTCTTTCACGGTACGAGAAGATGACTTTGCCATGTGCAAGATACCTGACCGCCCTCACTTCCACTCCATAATACGATAATCGAGGGACTCCTTGTTCCGACGACAGTCTATTCCAAGGAGACAAGAACAGGCAATGGCAAGCTACAGATAAACCGTGAATGGCTGCAAGACCACGATCTAGTCTGGGACTCAACCTGACTCCATGCTCCCCTCATTATCAAACGGTTCCATCATACCACCGAGCAGTGTGTGGTATTCCCATTGAATACTAATCAGTCTACATCGAGATGAAAGCATGTCACTCCTGATATCGCCTATGATCATGAGCGCCTGGCGCCCCATTATGAAAGCTGGTGACGTCGGAATACTCCAGGGCTGACATCAGATCTGCGTCGAGCTCATGTCTGAAGCCTCACAGCAACTGAACACGGGATGAATAGCGGAGGTTTGCTCTCAGACGATCCAGATGGACACTGTCGTCGTGAATCGGCAGTACGGAACAACGCATGCAGGGCACGTATGAGGTTACTTTGACGTATTGTTTCACCCATGGAGAGGGACAGAGTCGCAGTTCGCAATAGCGCTCAGATAACCGCCCATACCATCTCTAGTCCTAAGTATTACCCAAGCAAACGCCAGTGCCAAAGCCTCAGAAAGAATACAGCGTAGACATCCCAAATATCCGCGAGTCCAGTCATCATCATTTCTCTCAAAACTGTTATCCTCCCAGCACTTAGATGGCCAAGCAAGTTCATTGAGGCGGGTGATACCCGGTTTGCTGCTGTGCGGGGGTGTTATGCGGGCTGTACGTCGTCTGCTGCTGGTATGGATCCGAAGTCTGCTGCGGATATGCGCCGCCGCCGTAAACCTGCTGGGGCGGCTGCGCGGGGGCCGCATAAACGGCGGCCTGCGGCTGCTTCTGCTCGTAGTAGGTAGGGTCGTATGGCTGCTGTGTCTGCTGCTGTTGCTGCTGGTAGACCTGCGACGAGTACTGGTTCTGGTCCGAGTACTGGGCGTATTGTTGTTGGCTGGATTGCTGGGGCGCATCGGGCTGTCCTTTCATCTCCATGTGCCCGACGTCACCGTTGCGTGCAGTCTTCTCCTGGTGGTGCATGCGGAAGGCGTGGCCGTTGTAGACTAATGTAGCGATGAAGAGGAGCCTGGACACATCGCAAAGGTTAGGTTCTAGGGGTCAATCCATGCTTGCGGTTGGCCAAACGTCGACCGAGGACAGCACACTTACATCTCCAGCGCACTCAGTCCAGCAATGGCGCTCAGCTCCGCCAGGGCCGCTTGACCGGCGACGGCAACGACGCGTTTGCTCAGGCCATTGATGCTGCGTCTCGAGACAACGCAATGTCCCGCGTTGACGGCACTTCCGTCGTCCCAGCAGCTCGCGTTCACGTCGACCACGAACGTGGCTCGTAACGCGGCGTTGGCGCCCATGGAGGAGAGCCAGAAGATGGCCATCAGGAGGTCGAGGGCCAGGATCGCCCATATATTGTATGCGTTCCGACAGTTTGGCGCCTTCTCGGACACCAAAGCATAGGTGACTATGATTAGGGTGAAGAGGCCCTGGGGCAACCGTTAGTTCGGGCAAGAGAGGTGGTTATTATCAAATGCGACCTACGCAAACGAGTGCGAATACAATCGCATCCAGAGCCAGACCATGGATGAGCAGGCCGGCCAGGATGAGAATGATGAAGCCGAGGAAGGCCTGGAATCCCCGCACGACGGTGCACCACGTAGGCGTATGCACCATGAACAGGCCGCCGTCGCCGCCAGTTGTCGACGTGTAGCCCGCCGAGCTCTTGAATTCAGACATCTTTCACAGTACCCTTGCAACTGCTGTCTTGGTGGATGTCGAGGCAGATCGTGATGTCGATGCCAACTTCGCCGTGGCCAACCTTCCAAAAGGAGTAGCAGGGCAGAATAAGGACGATCGGGGCCATGTCTCGTTTTGAGGGCAATGGGAAAGCGCCCGCCGTTACACACTAGACTGCTAGTCTCTCGACGAGGCGCACTCGACGCCATATCATGCCGTATCTGGTTCAGTGTCGTCCACTAGCCTCCCTCAGCCGCACGCTTGCTGGGCTGAAGGATCTAGTCGACCGGGCGGCGTACCAACATTTCCATGCTTGCTGCCGCCGCAACCCGATCGTGCAATGCAAATCTTCACCACTTGGTAACCGCTGGAGGCCAAACAACAGATTACTCCTGAACGATTGTCCGGTGTACAAGTCATGAACTCACGAGAATATGCTTGAAAGCAAGTCCAAAAGCCTCACTGGCACCGTCGCCATTATCGTCCTCCATCCCGTCGCAGTGCTTGCTCAGTTCAGCCAAGCTCCACTCCAGCTCATTGATGGCCAATGAGACAGCTTCCCAAACTCTTGGCACTCAGTCCGCAGTAGATGTGCGCTAAGACTCAAACCGGCCTAGCTTCGCTGCTTTTGTGGTCTCGTCCCAAAAATAGAATTGAACGGTGAGGATTTCGAATGTCTGAACCCGTCAGAACTTTGCATCAACCACAACAATTTGACTGCTGATTTTGTATGCTTCGTCAACCTGGAATGGAATATTTGACAGAACCCCGTAGGCAGATTCTCTGCTAGCCTTGAGCGTTGCAACTGGAGTTCGCACGGAGAAGGGCAGTAGGACGGGAGCTCTCTGCACGGAGACCTAGCAGTAATTGTGACGTCACAACGCGCACATGCACGATGGGACATCTTCATCGCCGTCAAGTTGGGGGTTGCAGATGACGGGGGCAAAGTTGTAGCATCATAACTAAGGTACTCGTAACCTGCACGAAACAAGCCTCCTATAACATCGCCATTTACTGCTAGAACCAACAACAGCCGATCCGAGACAGCGCCTCCCAGTCAACAACCATGAGTTCCGTTTACAACCCCGAGGTAGCGGGCGACGACCCGGTCTCGCTCGAGAGCCGCGTGCTCGAGACAGGAGCAGCGTTGACACAGGTAGTTTCAACCCCGCCCAGGCGCCTCCAACCACGAAGTAAACAACAGCCATTCTAACCCGCCTGTCACCAGGACTTCGCGCCCGTCAAGAACATCTGCGCCCACCTCAACGCCTTCCACGTCTACGCCTCGGACCCGACGCGCATGGTCGAGGCGAACCACTACTGCGCCCACTTGACCGACGACGTCCGGCAGTGCATCCTCTACGACGGTCCCGGCCCCAACGCCCGCCTCATCGGCATCGAGTACATGATCACGCCCAAGCTGTACGAGGGGCTCGACGCCGACGAGCGCAAGCTCTGGCACAGCCACGTCTTCGAGGTCAAGTCGGGCATGCTGATCATGCCGCAGCCGTCGCCCCTCGTGCCGCAGGCGCTGTGGGAGAAGGCCGAGAACAAAGAGATGGAGCAGACCATCACGCTGTACGGCAAGATCTACCACCTGTGGCAGGTCGACAGGGGCGACAAGCTGCCCGTCGGCCCGCCGCAGCTGATGACGAGCTTTACGGACTGGGGACAGCTGGACGAGAAGGTTATCGACGAGAGAGACAAGAGGATGGGGAGTGAATGGAGGAGGAAGAAGGAGATTAGGGAGTATATCGAGGTGCCCAAGATCCATCCTGATGCGGACCAGACCTGGAAGAAGAAGGATTAAGTTTGCTGATGGACGAGGCTACATTGTTGAGGTCGTGAACATTTCTTGAAGGGGTTATCTACCCCTTGAACACGAACCACTCTCCACTCGCAGTGTCGTGGGTGAGGTTAGATCCGAGAATCTTCCCTCCCTTCAGCGACCCGCTCTCAGCCTGTGCGTTTGCGACAGAACGATGCAGCCTGTTCTCGCCAGCCAGCACAGTGAAGTTTGTGAGCGAGATCTCATACCCATTCCTCGTCTTCGTGCTCGGAACGCCGAAGAATGAAGCGTTGAGCGCGTCATACCCAATGCTCAACTCGAAGTAACCCCGGTAGTACAGGTCCTGCCACTGCAGCTCGCGATTACTGCCCACCAGCACCGCCGAGTAGCTATTCGCAGTCGCAAGCGAGACGTTCTGCCCGACCGGACTCGGCGAGCTGACCGCCGACCCGGCAAACTCGACACCCACGGACCCGGCCCCCGTGGCGGCGTCGTATTCGTGCTCGCCCAACCAAACGAGGTCCGAGACCCACGAGGCGTGGCTGTCGCCCGCCAGAAACACCGTGTTGTTGATCTTGTGCTCGTACAGGTTCGCGAACGTCCGGTTGCGGTTGGCCAGGTACCCGTCCCACGAGTCGTAGTTAAAAGACCCGGCCTCGTCCATGCGGCTGAAGATGATCTGGTTGCCCACGACGCGCCACGCCGTGCCCCGGCGCGAGCTCTCGCGCAGGGTGCGGTAGAACCACTGCTCCTGCCGCGGCCCCATGAGGCTGCGGCTCGCCTCGTCCGAGACCTCGCCGACGTAGTGCGTGTTCCAGTACAGGTCCGTGACGGAGCGGTCGTACTGCCGCGTGTCGAGCATGACGAGGTCGAACAGGTCGCCGAACCGGAAGCTGCGCCAGATGCGCAGGTTGTCGTCCATGTCCACCTGCCGGATCGGCATCCACTCGAAGTAGGCGCGCACGGCGTTCATCTTGCGCTGGTCGACCGAGATGCCGCCCGCGGCCAGGAACGAGTCCTCGCTGTTGTTCAGGTGCGCCGACCCGGCCTTCCAGGTGTTGTCCGCCACCTCGTGGTCGTCCCAGACGGGGATCCATGGAAATTGCTGGTGGCTTGCGTAGAGGTCGAGGTCGGTGCGGTACTGGGCTATGCGCTTGCGGTAGTCGTAGAGGCTGGGATGGTTAGACTTCTGTTTTCGGGTGTAGTCTCTGCAAAGCAACACTTACGTGTGGATTTCGTTGTCGGGTTGGGGAACTCGGCCATAGGAATTGCCCCAGCCGTAGTCGCCGTTCTTGTACTCGTAGATGTAGTCTCCAAGATGGATCACGTAGTCGACTGAGTCCTTGCGCACGGTGTTACCGTAGGCATTGAAGAAACCAAAGGCTGATGACCTGTTAGAGCAAAACATGTCACTAAGAGTGTAGCCACCCACGATAGTTGCTGCAAGAGTAGACAGCGAGCTTAATAGGCGTTGACGCCTTGCCATCCTCGGCAGGGATGGTCTTTGTTCGTCCCAATGGCGAAGTGTTGTTCGAGTTGCAGACGCTGAACCGGTAGTCTGTCCGCATGTCAGCCTTCCCTCTTACATGAGCAGTGGTTCTACTTACAGTACGTAGTAAATGGCTTCAGCTTCTTGGCTTCGACCTGGACTACCAAGTCAGTCATGTGTAATTTCCCAAGGGCCCTCACATCAAATACTGACCTTGACAGTAAAGTCAACGTCCGAGCTGGTATAAGCCGTGCCGCTGTCCGCAACAGACTTGAGGTCCTTCTCAGTCGATATCTTCCACTCCACGCACACTGGCGCCTTGCTGGCCTTGACGAAATCATCGACCTCGTGGCTATACAAGTCCACGTGTCCCGAGACCGTTACGTTACTCCTGTCATTGTCACTGCTCGGGGCGATCCGCGTCCACAGGATCACGCTGTCCTCGTACGGGTCACCGGAGGCGACGCCGTGAGTGAAGTTGAGCGCGCTCGGGTCCCACGGCGACTTCGCGTACGTACGGGCAGCGACCTTGCGGATGGAAACGCCCAGCTCAGGGTGGTGCAACGAGGGGGAGAAGTAGTTGATGTTTCCCGTGAACGATGCGAGTGCGCCACCCGCCAGGGACAGGAGGAGGACGTGCTTCATCTTGGCTTGCAGGTTATCGAGGTGCAGTCACTGCTGTCTAAAGAACGGCCTACAGTCGCCGGTCGGGCAAGACTGGAGACGCGAGGGGGCGCAATCCGAACATTATATGCAGACTCCGAGCTTGTCCGCGGCCACCGGGTCGCCGTTCGACTCTACCTTGTTCTCGACCCGACGACAGCTTCAAGCTCAAGATGACGGAGATCGACGGAGCTACCCATGTCTCCTACGTCGTAGAGCAGCATTAGCTGCAAGCAACGGTCAGCGCGTGGGTAAATAGCGAGCTCGTGATTCGACGGCCAGCAACAGCTCTGGCCGGAGGATTCTAGCTATCACGGCATGTCACCCCATAGAGTAGCATACCTCCAGGGCCACGTTGGTGACGTCGGCGGCCGAGGCACATTGGAGTTGTGCGAGCGTTAGCTTCGAATGCGACATCTGCGCACCGCAGTTTAATACAGTCGCGGTGTCTATGACGGTGGGGGTGCTTTTGTAGGACTGCAACGTGTTAGAGTCCATGTTTATGATTGGGCTGCGTGTAGGTGGTTGGAGACCATGCCAAGACCTCTACCACTCTGTTTTCCCTCGTGCAGGAATATTGCTGAACGTTAGACTCCCCGAGCCAAGTCTTTCGCCGGGCATCCTTAATGAAGGCGTTGCCTTATACGGTAGGTCCTGGTGTGTGCCACGTTCCTGAATGCGGCCTCGTCCGAACCTTGTTGCCAAGGGGGGCCAAACTCAGACTTGAGGTGGTCGAACAGAGAATGTCCAACCCTAACCCCCCGCAGGAACTTACACACGCGACATTGTAACCCAGATTACACCGTAGGAGAGGAGGACGCGGATGTGTTGAAGTACATAGGAGAAAGATGGACTAAGTGGTGCTACAGCAACTACAATTCTATCGTCTTAGGCGTTGTGATAATTGTGAATGGCTTCCCCTACAGGCTGTTCGTCCACCCATTGTGCCCCTTCCCGGCATCTCTAGCAATTCTCAAACCTGCGACTATCCTCAACAGCCACCCGTATTGTACCTTCAAGTCTCGTTGCGATAATTCAGTAACCCAGATTCCTGATCAGGAGCTCCGGCTCTGCGACTAGACGTCTAACTGACGATTCAACGAACTCGGTCATTACCCTTAGCGAGAATATGAAGGTTTGCGGAGACGACTATGTACACATTCTACGCTTCATACATTATCCCGTCGGCTTATCGTCCGTTGACGCATTAATATTTCGTGCTCTAAGTCTACTTGGCTCTCAACCATGGAAGCCCCGAGGACGACATTGTTTCTTCCCACGGGGTTTTCTGTATTACACACCGTCCGAATTTTAGACCACCACCAGTCTCGTTCATGTGTAAGTGCATCTCGAATTTTGAAATCTTGATTGGAGCTATAGAGACATTCCCCATCGTGTAATCCGGGGGCGTGCCGTCGGGATCATGCTTTGGCCACTTGGAAATAGGGTGGCTTGATCATTGAGTTCCTTCACCCGTACTGTAATCTAGATTCAACATGTTCTTGACATGCTTTTTTGCAACAAGCTTATATAACCGACCAGTCGGGTAGTAGTACTACCCCTGAACTAAGTGTCAAACAGTGGCGTCGGATAGTTGCAGAAGAGATGCGTGTGCATCGGGCCAGCATCCGGCGATGGCTCCCCAGTTCACGTACAATGAGACAAGATAAAGCTACGAGGCGGGAGTGAACTTGCCTACCTCACGGAGGAACAAAGGTGGTAGATTAAAGGCCAACCATGATAACCTACAGTGAGTGCCGACTGAACCGATATTAAAGTCCCAACAAGTCACTTTGCTGACTTGATTTTGCTTCACTCTTATATGACCTCATATTTGTAGACTGGGACTCAAGCGAACCATCAAGTGAATCCCTAAGTGGATCGGTATAAAGGTACAAACGCTGAACTGCTATTTGGACGAACTCGAAACATCGACTCTTTCCGACAACCTCCTCGGCCTGAGAAAGCCTTCAGCATGAGGAGCCTCATCACAGCCTACCTGTTCTCGGCCGTCCACGTCGCGGTCATCCTCCCTTCGGCTCTTGCCACCTCCCATGGCTATACAACAACCAGAGACGAGTGGACCGGCTGGGGTGGCTCAATTTACAACAACCGCGCCTCAAGCAACAAACTCGTCACGTCTTCCACCCTGAAGAACGTCTCAGTCCACTGCCAGATCCCGCATCCGCACGGTGTGAGCGCGACCCCCGTCCTCTCCAGGGGCATAGCCTACTACCCGACCTGGGGCGGCACCTTCGTAGCCCTCGACTACGACAAGTGCCAGATCAAGTGGGAGATCAACGTTACCTCCATCATCGTCAACTTCGCGGCGCCCACCCCCCTCCAGCTGCAGCTGATCAACGCCCCCCTCTCCGGCGGCCTGTTCTCCTCCCGCACCAGCCCGCAGATCGACACCAGGACCAACGTGCTGTACTTCGCAACCCAGCTGAACGCCCTGGTGGTAGCAGCCGACGTCGACACCGGCTCCCTGCTGGGCGTCAAGCAGATCAACCCCCACCCCGCCGCCGTCGTGACCCTCAGCCCGACCCTCCACGAGAACATCCTCTACGTTGGCGCCGCCAGCGGCGAGGAGCTGGCCGCGGGTTCCGTGCCGGGTTACCAGTGCTGCTCCTTCGTCGGCAATGCCGCGGCGCTCACCTTCGACAGGAACTCGCGGCGCTTCAACACCGTCTGGAACCTGGACATGCTGCCTCCGCCCCCAGCCGACAGCGCCGCCGGATTCGGCAACCGTTGGTCCGGCGTCGGCGTCTGGGGCAGCCAGCCCGCCATCGACGCGGCGCGGAACCGCGTCCTCTTCGCCACGGGCAACGTCTACTCCGCGCCCGACGCCTACCTCAACTGCACAGACGAAGCCTTCACCCCCTCGACAACCCAAAACGCGACCTGTCTCCCCGACCGAGTGTGGCAGAATGCCGTCCTGGCGGTCGAGCTCGTCTCCGGCAAGGTGGCGTGGATCACGCGCTTCGGTCCCCTGGACGTGTGGAACCTGGCCTGCGGGATAAACGGCGCCGTCACGGACCCGGTGTCCTGCCCCGGCACGCCGGGGCCGGACTACGACTTCGGCATGGCGCCGAGCTTCGTCCCGGCGAAGGGGCAAAACGGTGTAGATGTCGTGACGGTGGGGCAGAAGAGCGGGTATCTGTACGGCCTGGCGGCCGACACGGGCGAGGTGCGGTGGGCGACGCTGACGAGCCCGGGTGGTTCGACGGGTGGGCTTAGCTGGGGAGTAGCTGTTGATGATCGGAGGATTTACTTCACTGGCATCAACTCGGCGAACAAGAACTGGACGCTTCAGCCAAGATCCAGCATTGTGGCGAATAATAGCGTTTGGGGTGCGGCGTCGGTGGCGGACGGGAAGCTGTTTTGGGAGACGCAGGTCAGCGAGCGGATGATGTCATATACCCCGCCTACCGTCGTTGGAGATGTGGTGCTTGTTGGACGAGTGAAGCCCATTGGTCCCATTAGTAGTGGTGACGGGCCGCTGGTTGTCTTGGACAAGGAGACTGGCAGGGTGTTGCTTGAGTATCCTCTCAATGGCACTCTTCGTGGTGGGTTTGCGGTCCAGGACCGGTACATCCTGTTCGGCACTGGGTACAAGGGGAGCGACGGGTTTCTGTATGTTCTTAAGGTATCCGATCATGGGGGAAAATGAGCTTGGTGCTTGCTAGGTAGACACTTGCTAGCCTAAAAATCGGGGGCAACCACGTGGCAGTCAACCCGCTTTGCTTTGCTCGCTGCCATGTTGATCCCATGGTGCTTTTTCTAATGCCTAAGCACTGTGACATGACATGGTAGTACCACGCCTCACTCGGTGTAATGGAGATGGTCTCTCGAGTGGTCGGGTAGCTAGAGTCTGCCAGCTCACTTCGGCAGCAGTGAACAGTACAGGTTGTTGTTCTTCTCCTCCACAATAACTGCGCGCCTTGGCTCCGTCGGTGGCTGGTGAACTGCATGAAAAGCCGAACTCAGCACCAGGGTGATGATAAAGTCAGCCGGCAGAATGTCGAGGGCTGATCTCCAGCCGAAACAGAAGCCCGTCGCTGCGAGCCCGCCGAAACTCGCCAGGTAGAAGTGCGTCTGATATCGGTTCAGCCGTTGACTGTGGGCGTACGGGATGGTCGTCGCTGCGTATAATAGGCACGCCACGACGAAGCCAAAATATGATGGCCGAGGATAGTGCTTCAGTTTATCATCTTCGGCGGGGCTGTCAGCGAGCTGAAGTGCTGCCACCAAAAAGTTAGGCCGTGCTTACCTCTTGCACCGATGTAGTAGTACATCACGCACGACGCACCGAGAGACATCACGACAGAGAGTGCCCGTATGCACATCCAGAGGGCGGATTCCCCATAGAGCCGGGCTAGCAGAATTGCTTGTGCGCAGACACCGTCCTGACTGTCTGCTGGGTCGGCTTGATAGACCGGTGCCTCGTCCTTTCCGACTAAGAACGGCGCAGCCGACTGCTCCTCTTGTGAGGGGTATGTGCTCGATTCCTGCATCTTTCGTGGGCGAAGGAAATCTGCCTTGATGCTCCTTCGTTCGGGATGTGACGTTTGAAGTTCCTCACTGGCAACTGTCAGTCTTCAAGCTCAAGCTTCCACCTCGGTTCGGAGACAGTTGACGTACACTTGCGAGCAATCATAACACTTCCCATAGCCCATCCATCTCTCCTTCGCAGCCGGAGCCTGATGGTCGGGGATCGCAGCTTTATAGTATTCCGAGCAGCGGGGGTTGCTGCATCGTCTGGGAGTAAGCATCTTAGTCCGACGTTGCTGAGTTGTCATTCGTCTAGGGGCTTCTTGCATGGTGCGGTCGGAAACTGGCCAATAAAGGTCTGGGAGTCGTATCAGATCCAGACATGCAATCGACAGGTATCAGCGTGTTATATGGACTTCACCAGGGGCGATTGCTGACGGAACCTGGAGGCGGCTTACTCAGGGGCGGACACCAGCCCGCCAGGAGTAAGCATTGTCAACAAGTCCATAATCACCAAACGGCCACAAAACTGACATCTGGCCGAGAAATGACAAATAACCGTCGAGCGGCCCAGTTGCATGACTTCGAGAGCGCAGATGTCGACCTTGCCTTGTTTAACGTGGGCGGATGGCTGAGAATGCTGTAAAAGCAAACAACGGGGGAGATCCAACGAGGTCGTTGGGCAGGGTGGCACCGCATCGTCTGTCGCTGCACGCACAACATGACGACTGACGGGAATGGAGGGCATTTTGAAGTCAACATGAATTTGACTTCATTTCTTTGGAGGTGCCAATAATGAAGCTGTGCCAGAAATAAGCGAGACATGACTGGTAGGTGCCTTCCAGCCTTGAAATACGGGTGAGGTTACCAGCGTCAGCGTTGATTGGCACCAATGAGCCGGCAGCTGCCTAAACGGCTTGTGACAACGCGGTGACTTGACTTGGAGAAGCCTGCCTCACCGTCACTGCTTGACTTATTACATTTCTTCAACATACTAGCCGCCTCCTCTTCCCCTTCTCAAGATTATCGTACCTCAGGAGAGACCGCATGACGACAGGTCAACGATACCTCAGCATAATTAGCCTCTAAAATGGAATCAGCCGGCCTCCGTCACCGCAACAGGCAACTCGACGGCTCTGAACAAACATCAGAACCCGTCAACACAGAGGAGGAAGACGGCCTATCGCGCGACATCCCGTCCTTCACAGTCGACCTCTCCCTCAAGCCACAGGAACGCTACGCCCACATCGTGCCCGAGCTCCTCCCGCACATCCGCCGTGCTAAGCTCACGGACCTCTTCGACGACCTGATCAACGGGGTCCTGCCCAACCTGCTGGTGGGAAGCCTGGTCAAGAAGTCGGCCCCTTTCCTCTTGCGCCGTGTCTACGACGAAGAGGAGAACGCCGAGCTCCAGGGCATTGCCAAGGCCACCGAGCTGCCCATGTACCTCCTCGTCGCCTTCAACGTGCTGCTAGACCTGTTGCTGGGCTGCACCAGCGGCGGAGTGCTCGTCGCAGAGCCGGATGGGAGGGCTTCCAAGCGGACAAAGCGGAAAGCGCACATCGTGCACTTCCGCACGCTGGACTGGGGCATGGACCCCCTGCGGGAGCTGGTCGTCGAGCTGAACTATGTGCGCGCGCCTGGGGGCCCAGTAGTGGCCACCACGGTTGGGTACTTCGGGTACGTCGGGGTGCTGACGGGCGTCAGGAAGGGCCTGAGCATGAGCTTGAACTTCCGGCCGCGGCACGACGACAGCACGTTGTGGAAGAGGATCGACTTCAGGAGGCACCAGATGATGGTCATCCTCGGGATGAGGCCGTCGGTCTCCTCGGTCATGAGACGCTACCTCCTGAACCAGCCGCAGGGGTGCCCTCCCCAAAAGTCAAAAGGCCAGCGCCACGCAAAGGACGGCGCCGAAAAGGCCGCCGACAGCCCGACGAAGGATAGCCCGTCCGGCTTCGACATCAAGACCATCCTCAGCGAGCTGTCCGGCTCGCCATCCACGTCGGCGTACCTCATCTTCTGCACCCCGCATCTAGTCCTCAGCTGCGAGAAAGACAACCACGTCGCCTTTGTCCGCACGTCAGCCAACTTCCTGACGACGTACAACCACGACGCCGCCGACGAAAACGACCCGGAAGCCCTCGAACACCTAGCCCGGACCCAACCAAAGGTAAGAGCCAAGACCGGCATGGACGAGATAGTCGGGTTCTCGACCGAGCGAAAACGCGCCATAGACAAGATCTACAAGCGCGTCGTCAAGCGCCAACGGCGCCACCACCACCACAACGAGCCAGACCCCGGGACGACCCCAGTGTCCCTGGACGACGTGTTCGACCTGCTCCACGACAAGCACAGGTGGATCATCAACGATGAGACGCACTACGCCGTCGTCATGGACCCGAAGAAGGGCCGCGTGCTGTGGAAGCGGGCCTTCGAGGCCGCACCCACCCCCCCAGAGTCGGAGGTCGAGGACCCGGACGCCTAGAGGGCGGACAAGCCGGTCGTCGGCCAGGCACCCTCGCGCCTGCGCCGCGTGGCGAGCGCGCTGATGGACTGGGAGCGGCGGAATCTACGCAGGGGCTCGGGCTCGGGCTCGGGCTCTCCCGGTGCGAGAGGGAGGGCCAACTCGGGTCCGTCTAGTGCGCCTGTGTCGAGGCAAGGAAGCTTGCCGGTGCTGCCGAGGGCGAGAGCTAATTCGAGTCCGTCGAGTGCTCCCGTGTCAAATCGGTCGGGTCTGCCTACGCTGCCGACGGAAAGGCCCAGCGAACAAGGCGGGGCTTGGTACAATGGGGTTTTTAAATTGATGCCTATCTCTTGACTTGCGACCGCCACCGACTAACAACCACACACATTCAACAGCGCCACGCTGGGGTCATGGTCCGACACGACGTCCTTGTCGGCAGCCCAGCTGTTAACGTGGATATGCTCATAGCCCTTCGTGTTCGCCGCCAGCGCAGGGCTCACGAACATGTGGTCCAGGGCCTGGGTGTTCATGTCGTAGAGGCTGTTGCGGGAAGAAGAGCTTGTTAGAAAGGGCTGTGTTGCTCGCAGGTTTCCAAGTCAAGGAGTTGGAAGCAGGAGTAGGAGGAGGAGGAGGAAGAGGAGGAAGAGGAGGAGGAGAGGAGGAGAGGAGGAGAGGAGGAGAGGAGGAGGAAACAGCATTGCTTACTAAGTATATCTCTCTTCGATAGGCCTACCAACCACCTCATCAAGGTCCGTGAGCCCAGACTTGGCGGTGAAGTCCTCTATCGGCTTGACGAAGGAGAACTCGTTGAAATCCCCCGAAGCCACGACACGTGCCGACGGGTCTTCGGCGAGGATCTTGGCGATGAAGTCCTAGATATTTCAAGTGTCAGTAATAGATTCCCTAGTGAAAGCGGAAACGTGCCACCTACCGAAGTAACATCCGCCTGCGCCAACCTCGCATTCAGCGCGCCGTTGACAGGCGGCCTCACATCGCCCTGGTACGACGTGCCCCCGCCCTTGGAGGACCAGTGCACATTGACCGTGAAGAACGGCTTCTTGGCCCCCTTGGCCTTCCACGCGGCCACGAGCGGCTTCCTGCTGCTCGTCCAGGCGCCGTTGGCCGGGTCGATGCGGCCTGGATTGTACCTGAGCGCGGGTCCGGGGAGCACCTCGTTGGCGTCGGTGCTGGACCCCGGATTGGGGTTGTACAGGCTCACCACTTCAGGGCGGTAGATGTACGCCTGGCGGATGTTGCCGCCGGGCTGTCCGCCGTCGAGGTCGTTGACGGGGTCGATGTCGACGAAGGAGTAGGAGACGTTGCTGAGCGTCTTGATGGCGCCGACGAGCGCGGTGAGGGTCTTGTTCGCATCGACGACGCCGTCGTCTGTGGCGCCTGTGTTGTCTTGGATCTCCTGGATGAACATCAGGTCCGGCGTCTTGAGGGCGTTGGAGATGTGGGACGCCACGGCGTTGATGTGCGACAGCGGGGTTGGCGCCATGTTCTCGACATTGTAGTCGCCGACCGTCAAGCCCTTGCAGTTGCCCTTGCTCGTGAAGCTCACGGGAGGGGCGGCGGCTGAGGCGGGGGCGGTGACTGTCAGGGCGGTGAGGGGCAGAATGTAGTAGAAGCCAAACTGCTGGTAGACGACGCCCGTCACGTCGGCGGCTTTGTCGCCCATCTTGGAGGTGGTGGGGTTCTTGGTGCCGTCTAGAGGTGTGCCGACAATGATGGCTTCCGGATTGGCTGCCCCCGTGTTAGGGAGTCGTACTTCTAGGCCGTCGGGGGTAACATACCATCTTTAGCGGACATGGTCAGGCCGCCATGGGCGTTCCTGCCTGTTGCAGCATATCCTCCGACGATCCATGACTCCCTGTAGCTATTGGGACGCGTGATGATGGTCACGTTCTTGATGGTGACCAGCTCGCCGCTCAGACTCTCCCAGAAGTCGAGGCCATATGTCGTCGGATCAAGAACCGGGTTGACGGCGGATATGTTTGCGACGGCATTCGGCACCGCAAAGATATCTCCCCCGTCCAGACTAGTGTACTGACTGGTCGGAGGCAGGGCGGTGTCTTGTCCAATGACGAGAGGAGTCACCGCGTTTCCCTTGCTCAGAACCTTGACATTCTTAGGCGAGGCGAGTTCGGTAAGATACAGGTACGTCGCCGTCGAACGGTACTCGGAGATCTTTCCGTCGAGGGAGATGAGGTCGCCAACAGTCAGATTGGCCCCGACTGTGCTGCTGTACACATACAGGGACTCCGAGGTGCGAGGGTCATCGTCGGGCGTCGTGGAACGAATAAAGATTCCAGCAGACGACTTAGCCGTGATCAAGCCCGTAACATTCGTCACCGTCTGGCCGGAGTATGGCGACAGGAACTTGTTGCCGTTGATTTCAGCGATCGTCAGCGCCTCGACCGAGAGAATTGAGCCGATGGCGGCGAGAACGAGCGACGTTGCGAACATGATCACACCCGACCTCTAATTATTCGCTACTCGGGGTGCTCAAGACATCTTTCCCCTGGCCAGAACCCCGGGATACGCACTTTATATAGAGTGCATGCGCGTCCGCGTCGTGGTCCCTGATGCGTCCACCTGCCAAAGCCGCTGCCGTGCAGATCAGATATTGTCAGGTTCAGGGGCGCCACCTCCGGCCGAAGATGGAGAACCGACGACGCTATTTGCTGCAACATCGCCGTCGCGAATCTGCGGTCTAGCAGTCTTTATCGCGTCGTGGACGCACGTTTCCTCAAGAACCTTCCCTGAATGGACAGACGATGTACCCCTCGCCGAGATTTGCCAAGCTATCCGTTCAGCCGCTAAGGCACCTCCCCTGGCATCTCAGCTCCGACTGGTCCCCGGGCTTCGATTGGCCCCGGCATCGCCTTGCTGAATGAGGGAGGTCGATTGAGTGCCCTATCTACGCGGAACAGAAGCCTGGCCACCATTTCTGTTTTCTGGCAGTTCAACACAACAGCAGCATACGCAGATGTGGTGATCGCCCGTCGCCCTGGTTATCGTGCAATTACACAGTATCCAGTCATCTGCTCACACTAACATGGGGAATGGGTCGCCCAATCATAAGGTACAGTGGGGGCGGTAGGTCATGCTTTTCCCAGTTCTGGCAGTATTTGAAGAGACTCAACCCTAACCCGAGCCATCTCGCACCTATCATTTGCCGAACAGGCTGTCCAGGAAGCAACCATTTGACTGGACTTCCCAACACATGCTCAAAGCCCCCTTACCTTCTCGTATTACAATCCTCCTATCGTGACGAAAATGCCTCCGTAGCTTTGCGACCTCCTTCAACTAACGACGATGACTCGAACGTCTCCGTCCTGGCTCATATGGACCTCGCTGGTACTGCGCACCGTCACGGTGGTACTGCTCTTCGCCAGCCTGGGCTATGTGATATATTGTAGCGCAAAGTCCGACTCTGATGTGACCGCTGGATACCCAATAGTACATCTAATTGTTTTTCTCTCTCGTCGGTGCTGACGATTTAGTATGCTAACCTGCTACAGGGCGTGATTTTACTTGTTTACACTGCCGCCGTCCTCCCGAGGCTCGTCGCGCTGGTATTCAGGGGTAACAAGTGTGCCGTCTCTCGGGCTGAAGCAGGATGGACGTCGTGTGCCGACGTTATTGCCATCATACTGGCTGTGGGAGGTGGCCTATCCGTTCTCCTTGCGTATGCTCCCAATCCGGGATCCCACACCGAACTGTGCGATTCGACGCGAGAAGGACCCCTGAGCGACGCCATGAGGAATGCTGCATTCTTGTTGTTTGCTGTCTCGTAAGTGGTCTGTTTCTGTCTCGCACTTCGATGTCGTCGCTGATCCCTGGAATGGCGCGCCTAGAGGTATATTGCTCTTCCTTACGGTCATTGACTTTGTCCAATGCTGCGAGGGAAGAAGACGCGAAGCTTCGACAGCGACTCGATGGTTGATGGCCATCCGTCTAGCAGCAAGGCTTTACAGGCTTGCGGGGAGTCGAAGCAAAGGAGAGAATTAAAAGAACTCGTCAGCCCCCTGACCAAGTGTATGCCCGGCCGATTTCAACAGGTACGGGCACAAGATGCTACGGACAAGAGGGCGCGAGGACGATGATAATTCACTTCGACGTCCTGACCTTCCACGTACGACCACAGACACCGGAAAGCTCGGGATCCCGTCCGCTCTCCCATAGATAAGCTGGTGATCGTCAGGCTAGTACTCGGGTGGGTGACCACCGGGGAATCCCTGATGTTGTACGTTTTTGCATGGCTTTTTCTGGTCCTCCTTCTCCAGGTGGAGCCTGGAAGGACGTCTTCTTGATATCTGACCGCCGAGGCGGCCGGTTACGGGCCGTTGTCGGAGGGTGGAGGACGGGCGGCGGGCCCCGATATCAAGAAACAACAACCTTGGGGAAGCAAGGAGGTCGACAAGCAGCGCGCCTTGGTAAAAGCCCCAGACACCATAATCAGTTGGCAGAAAGAAAGCCACTCAACTCCGATAGGGTCGTCTAAGCGGGTATGCTGCTACGGCTAAGACTTCGACATACACTTGCGTTGGAGAGAGGTTGCTCATTTGCCACAACTCAGCAAGGCGGACGTGGGATTCGAGGGCATCAGCTTCCAAAGCTCAGCGTCAGAACCTCCCGTCGCCTGCAAAGTGATGTAAGAGCCAAAAGAATGGGCTGGTGACGAGAATATCGCTGTCCTGTCTGGATAATGAGACCACACCCTCCGCGAGGTGACATTGCCGATGTGTATGTTTCCGGGGAAGCGGTGCATAGCAGGATGGGGAGCACCGGAAGTTCCCACCGAGAACAACGTCGCTTTCAGACACGGACCACCGTAGCCACCGGAGAAACTGCACGACGGAGAAAACACATAGGAGTGGCACACCATCTGCAGAGGAGACGCCGCGGGATGACAGCGTCATGCAACTGCTCAGACAGTCAAAACGAGCGAGGTGTATCCCGACGCCACCAGAGAATGGAGGGTCTGAGGGTGAATATCGTTTGCTGGATGATGATGTGTGAGAGAGCGGCCACAAGCCGCGTGAGCATGTTTAGAAAATGGCTTGAGAACTGGGGGATGATTGTCTTGGCCGATGTGAGAGTGCATGCAAATCCACGTAGCGGGTAGTCCTAAAGGTCTGATACTGATAAAGCTAGGAATAAAGTGCTCCTCGATTTACAGTGGAAGGCATCAAACGCGACTCCGTCGTCTCCTGTCACACAAATGTTGTTGTCGAACGTCGAAACCCCGCCTTCTGTGCATGCTGCTTCTGCATTGCGCCGCATCTAGTTTAACGACATCTGAGATCCTAAGCCATTTTTGTCTGCTACGTATCAAGAACAGCTGATAGAGGCCTCCATCCCCACATCTGTAGTTTATTGTTGTTGCACACTGTGAAGTCTGGGGACGTCATGTATCCTCACGAAGGATCACGTTATCCCCGCTCTCCGGACCGTCTTCTACCCGTGAGGGATATTTAAGCAACACCATCAGCACCCTCGTCCTTTCAGCCCTTGCCCTCAACTACTATCCTTTCTCCATCCAGAAGAATATCGAAAGGATATCTCCCAATACCATAACTTTCTTGGTACGAACTCGGCGAGAGCTATGGAACCAGCTATGGAACCTATCGCTATAGAGCTACAGTTCAAGGTCGAGGTAACTATGCAAGAGAACGCATCCGGGTGGTCGACGGCATTGCTTTCCGCTTACTAGCCGACCTACTGTACATCCTCCTCGCGTGCTGGATGCAGTGGTCATGGTTGGGAGAGGAGAGCAATGCCGTTGATCTGAGAAATACCGGCAGAACTTGATCTGGATAATGCCAGCGAAAGGACATGCTTCTCCACTCTCCCATCCCCTTTCTACGCAAAGGGGCGCCGGACTGACCTTCGCAAAGCACGCTCTTGATCTGTATCATGTCGACCGATAAGATCACGTTCTTGACGAACTGGTAGGATGAAATATGCTACCAAGTAAAATATCGAGTCTAGATTAACAATAGGTTCTAGGCACGCTACGCCGTACCACGCACCACTGTATCTAGCTCAGGCTAAGGGATACTTCAAAGAGCAGGGCATCGAGGTCGCACTGCTCGAACCGAATGATCCTAGTGTAAGTGCTTCGAGCGTTCGGTAAGATTAATCTTTGGAGAGGTGGACGCTGATGTGTATTCGTGAAGGATGTCACTGAGATCATTGGCACTGGCAAAGTTGACCTTGGCTTCAAGGCCATGATTCACACACTTGCGGTAATTAAGCAAACAACCTCTTCTGAATGGCTCATTCCATATATGCCGTGTATTGGCTAATACCTCGCTAGGCCAAAGCTCGCGGCTTCCCGGTCCTCTCTATCGGCAGTCTCCTCGACGAGCCGTTCACTGGCGTCGTATACCTCAAGGAGTCCGGCATCACCGCGGACTTCCGCACCCTCAAGGGCAAGCGCATCGGCTACGTGGGCGAGTTCGGCAAGATCCAGATCGACGAGCTGACATCGCACTACGGCATGCTGCCTTCGGACTACACCGCCGTGCGCTGCGGGATGAACGTATCCAAGGCGATCATCAAAGGCGAGATCGACGCAGGTATCGGACTAGAGAACGTGCAGATGGTCGAACTCGAAGAGTGGCTGGCGGCGAATGGCCGCCCCAAGACAGACGTCCAGATGCTCCGCATCGACGAGCTGGCTGAGCTTGGCTGCTGCTGCTTCTGTTCCATCTTGTACATTGGCAATGAGAAATTCATCGCCGAGAACCAAGACAAGGTGTGCGCGTTTCTGCGCGCGGTCAAGAAAGCCACCGATTTCGTCATCGCCCAGCCTGAGACTGCGTGGCAGGAGTATGTCGACTTCAAGCCCGTCATGGGAACAGCGCTGAACCGCAAGATTTTCGAGCGCAGCTATGCTTACTTCTCCAAGGATCTCAAGAACGTCAAGCGCGACTGGGAGAAGGTCACCAACTATGGCAAGAGGCTTGGCGTACTCAATGCCGATTTCGAGCCCAATTACACCAACCAGTTCTTGGACTGGGCCCTCGAAGAGGACTCCAAGGATCCGAGCGGCGACCAGAAGAGGATGGTGAAGCTGCAGAAGGACGTTGCCGCCAAGGGTGGCTTCCACAGGCTGCAGGGCACCGGGACAACTGAAATTCAAGCCTGAAAAAAGACGACGTCGTCCGCAAATACCTTTCTTTCTGCTCGGAGGATAAGACGATTTTGAGTGCACTCGAAACTGCTTGTCTCACTTTTTGCTTACACTCGTTTATACTCTATGCCGGTCATGGCAAACACCACAGTTACATTCCTTGAAAGTTTAGCATAGAGTATTTCTTAAGCCACAATGACACAGATGTCAACCATTGGAAAGAGTCTCCTTACTACTCCACCTCGTCCTTGCGACTAACGACGCCTTCCACATCTTCGATATAGGCAGTGAAGGACTATGCAATCTTTCTCCTCGACGTCAAAGGGCCACGCTGCCACATAGAACAAGGCGCCGAGCTGACAATGGGCTACGCGCGGGGGGCATCACCCCGACACCCCGACTTTCCTTATCCATGTTTCATAGCACCCTCATGAGTTGCCATGGCTCTTGCTCGAGGAGACTTGGAGAACTGGTTGCTCTGTTAGCGACACGCTACGATGACGTCGCCGACTGTCACTTCTGCTGGAAGGCTTCTTCCAACTGCTGGCAATCCTGAGCTGCGTCAATCGAGCTAATCACACAGACGGCAACTTTTTACTCCTGAGCCTGACTTTGACCTCTCCCCGCCAAACGGCGTCTTCGCGAACCTTGTTTGACAGGTCTGCTTCGGGGGCTCGAGCGCAATCAGCGCTCGGAAACGGCTTGCAATCGATTCTCTCGTTGGCCAGAGTCGGATGCTGAGGTGTGCCACACAGACATATGTCGAGTACTAGTCGATCTGCCATCGGTCCCCGGTCTGGGCAATGTCGCCACTTCGTACCGGTGTTTACGAATGTGTTGCACTGCAGCTGATCTACGCATCCACCTCCGCAGTAAACAGGGTATCCGGACGCAGGAGAGGCCGCACCGGAAGCTGCTGCGGAGGAAAGGGCGGCAGGAGAGGGCCCGTGCACGGCCCGAGCGGCAATACGGAGCTAGAAGGCTTGTGCGCCTGGCCGCCGAGACGCCGACATGCTCTTCGGTAAAGCTGCCTGAATTGGGTCAAAGACTTGGAAGTACTAACTTCCGCTAAGGAGAGCACTATAGGAGATAGCTGTGAGGGCAATCAGGTAGGGCTCATCAGTTATTGAAGAACGATAGAGACCGAGGCTCAACCCTCTGCGAGGTAACGTTTTGTCAAGCAAACACGACCGAATTCGAAGTCATATTACCACTGTATACCACTTGGTTTATTCCGACCTGGTTTCCTATGATGCAGCCCGGCATCGGGTATGGAGGCTTTGTCGCATGAGCTTTTCAGTTTATCGCTTGACACACTTGATGCCAGCCGATCCGCGCAGCACGTTCAGCCAGCCAAATGGAAGCCAGCCTGGTGTTTGGGCTCAGATATGCCGGAATACCTTTATGCTTGCCTTGGACAGTGAGCAGCGAGCTTTTGCAAGCGGAAGTGCATTTAGGCCTTCAGGTCAATGGCGCTGACGCCAGACTTTGGAATAGACGCAGCCCAAAGCATAGGAAGATGTTCCAAAACCTCGTCGCGAATCTGGCTCCTGACATCATGGTTATCTTCTCTTGAAGTTATCTTCTCTTGAAGCTTCCCCCGTCCGCTCCTTTTTATTGCCTGCATGTGCGTCAAAAATTCGCTGCAGGGGTCCGACCTTAGCGTGGCCTGCAGGCTGCCGAGGAAGCCAGATCCATGCAAGCAATCGGCCAGGGGTCTCCGTCAGTCGTCAGCGTGACCATGAGCCTGCAGAATCCCATAGCAGCCAAGCTTCCACAGCTCTCTCTTGACTCCTTGCAGAAGACGTCTTTCCGTACTGGCGGTGTACTTTGGCCACTCTGGACGTGTCTCAACTTAACAGATGAGAGTGTCAGACTGTACTCCGCCGCACCTGAGATTGAGACGGGTCGCCGAATCCCCCGTCCACTTTTAGCGCGAGCCATGATTGACAGAAGCGTAGATCCTGCAAAAGTAGAAGGCCGTCCGTGCTGTCTCTGCTGCATCCCGGCAGCTCGCTTTCTTTAATATCGGAGACGGGCCCGCATCCACTTTCTCTGATGTCGCGCGACGTGGAGTTCCCCTGCCTCGTTCATCTCAAGGGAACAGCTGTTGCGCCAGTCGAATGGTCAGATCGATCTCCTCGCTGCCAGCACTTCCAAGGCCCCTAATACAACAATTCCGGCTCTTTATTAGCACCTTAGTAGCTAGCCGTCTGGCATAAGCTTAGCAAGGTTGTAGGGGTCTGGAAAAGTGACGGCGGGGGGAAGCTTCGTCGACTTCGCTCTCGCCGATACCCTAAACTTTCCGCGAGAGGCCTCGTCAGTTTCACTTCCTTTCTTCAACTCAGTTTCCGCCCAATATATTCGATACGTCACGGCGAGGCGTCTGCTTTCGAGACATGATATTTGGGAGGTCAATGCCGCCGAGAATAGGAACGGCGAAACAGATTGCTGTCTGACAACCGGCCACACCGCCCTATCCTCGCATACTCGCAGTTGAGGCCCGGATGGCACTCCAGAGATACTCTTGTCGCCAGTTTTTTACGTTAAACTAGCTTTGTTCGGTCAGTTTGCGGTAGACCTGGCTTCTACGAATCTTTCCCAGCGCGGATCCGGAAAGAGTACGGCTCGGGACTGCACGAGGCGCACACGTTGCCGCTTGAGCAACATCGGCGCTCAAACATGGGCCGCACCTCCAAGTTCACCTTCCCAGTGCCCGGGCGGAGACAGAAGAAACCCGTACCGAGTCCCGCATCAGACGTCTCCGCCCCGTTGACGAAGGCCCAGAAGATACTCGGCACCGGAGAGTTGAACGTCGACTCGCCAGTCATCGCCAAGGACCACTCCAGGTTCTGGGAGACTAGATCGAATTCTGGCATCAGCATATCAGTATCTGAGAGCACGGCCGCCTATACGAACGACACCGGCCTGGGGCGTCTGGACGAAGGAGAGGTAGTCCACGGCGTTAGCGGGCGGCATGCGCGGTGGGAGGATGAGTCGGTCATAATACCACGTGGGCGCAATGGAACAGGAGGTCCAAGAGGAGGAGCGGCAAATGATAATATGACGGATGCGTCTAGTATACGCAGGCAGCGGTCCAGCTCTACCATCAACACGTATTATGACAAGTCCAAGGTGCCACTCTCCATCTCGCAACAAACAGCATCTTCAGCAATGGCAAAGGGCCTACCTGCCAAAGCCAACGCTCTCCTGGATATGGAGGGTTCCTACGATATACAACCGAAGCCTCGGAAGAAGAAACCCTCTAGACTGGACCTTTCGCACCTGCTGCCCAAGAACATGTCGTCGCGGCATCTCACGCCACCGGATGCCGTGCGGAAAAAGCTCGTCCTGGGTCCGGATATGATGACGCGGTCTCCTTCCGTCATGTCCATCTCCCCGGACCTTTCTTCTCCGCATGCCCAGCAATTGGGTGATCGCACGCTACGCAAAAAGCTGACGGTAGAGACGCTGCGTGACCACAGGCTGGAGCCAATGGCGAGCCTGGAGCCGCCGAGAATGCGGACTGCGTCATCCGTGAACGAGCTCCATAATCTGTACGAGCATTACGAACAGCGCTCGTTTGATGAGATGATGGGCACGGAGCCGGGGGGTGCAAGTTCGGGTGCGGCCAGTCCGAGATCAGGGCCGTCGCACCCATCAGCACCGGGCGGAAGGGAGTTTCTCTCGCCGTATTCAAACCTAGCGTCTCGCGCGGCTCCTGCCAGTCGCGATGGGTCGAATTCTCAGGCAAGCGGAGTCGAGACCGCAACCACATCGCTCATGACGCCCTCGAGTTTGAAATCTCGGCCCACCGATTCAGCGAGCATATCAAGTCGGCACACCCGGACGTCCAAGGCCTCAAAGCGGACGGATCGCAGTATGACGGATTTCGACCTCCGGCAGAACAGTGTGCTCTCCCTGTCTTCCGACTCCGAGGATGACTACGACGACCGGCCCAACACATCGCTGTCGTCGGCGGCAAGGCGGCCCTCTGACTCCCTGCCAAGTCCATCTAGTCCGAATCTCAACAGTTTTCCTCAACCTCCATCGCCCCAGACTATCGACGCGAACTCGACGAACCTGCCGCTCAGACGTGCTGGTCCGGCGTCGCCTAACCGCACCCAGTTCTCTGAAGCCGAGAGCTCACTCTCGAACACAAAAGTGACTCCGCCCAAAATCGCGGCGCGGACGAGCTCGCTGTCTGCCTCGTCAGGCGGAACCCGGAGTGCCGCGGCGACCTCCCGATTCTCCCTCGCATCAACAGCAACGGCGAACTCGGCGACAATGGGTCCCAGTCTCAGCTCAGCCCGCAGTGACGATACGCTCAGAGAATTCCGTCCCATTGCGCTCATACCGGCGAAGGGCTTCCACTACCAGAGGAACTCGCAACAACAGTCTCCGTACAGGCGAACGTCGACACGGCTTTCCAATGTATCGGACCAATCTCGGCCATTATCGCCGACTTCCATTGACTTCTACTTACAGTCACAGCACAACTCCATGGCATTCGATTCCGACTCCATTCGAAGCGGCAGCATCGGAGGAGCTGGCGGGGCTAGCTTCCGGAGCTCAATCGATGGCAATGTGGCGGTAGACGACGGCAACGGGCGCTTCATCGCCGTGACGCGGCAGGAAGAGATGCTTCTCGCCGCGCTGCGCAACAAGCGAGCACAGATGCGGGATGAGATAATCGCCGAGTTTGAAGAGGATCACGACGATATCAGGGACGCCGAGGACGTACCATTACACCGCCAGCAACCCCAACACCATTCCGCGCAAGGGACGCTCCAGCACAGCCAGAACACACCTATCCACAGCCTACCCGCCAAACAGCGGTTATCCAGCGATTCGAAGCGCTCCTCAGGCGGCCGCCACGTATCTCGGAACTCCTCACTCAGCACGGTCAGGCTCGCCTCGCTGCCCGAACAGCCGTACGTCGAACAGCAGCACCAGCAGCCGCTCCAGCCACGTCCGTCGGTGCAGTCGCTGCGCAAGAAAAGCAGCAATCTCTCGACGAGGTCCTCGCACAAGGAAGAGCAGGTCCTGCTGTACATCAACCACCGTGACCACCCCGCCAGGCAAACAGGCGCCATAGACCTCCCGGAACCGAGCCCGGACCTCGACGACTTCAGCGACTTCGACTATCTCGCCGGCGACCTGGCCGCAGCCAGCGGGACAACCACCACCTCCGACACCAGCTCCACCTCCGTCTCGGGCTCAGCCAGATCCCGGACCTCAAGCCAGCTTCGCGCGACAGACCTCTTCCCCGCCGTACCAACATCAGCAGCAGGGCGCAACAAGACCACGACCACCACCACCACCCTCCCGAAATCGCGCTTCAACCCCATCCAGCCCAAATCCCGCAGCATAGAAGACGTCCACGTGCGCATCCGCGGAGATGGCAGCGGCAACAACAGCAGCAGCAGCGGCGACGGCGGCGGCCACCACCCCGACGACGACGACGCGGACATCCCGCGGCCCGACTCGCCCATCTCGCCGGTGGCGGACCTGCCGCTGCGGACGTCCCAGCTGCCCAAGAAGAAGCAGGTGAGGCTGAGCGCGGTAGGGTATCGGCCCATGGAGGCCGGGTTGTGGGGGGATGATGGCTGAGAAGCGACTCTGCTTGTTTGTAATCGTTGGATATCCATCACGGGGCTTTCCTTTTTGTTTTGATGCTGCGGCATCAACCATTTGACGACGGGGAAGAGGAGGCACATCTTCATGCTCGGTCGCCTTTGCACGGGGATCTTGGAACGACGAACTTTTACGACTTATACCGGTCAACCACGATCGCTTCTTGGCTACGGAAGGCGGCGCCTTACCTGCGGCTACCTTTTGGACACTGCATACTATTTCTAATATTGGCCTACCTGGACGCCGTCCTTGTCTTTTGACGGTATAGACATATGTCTTTAGATATTTATTGTAATCTAGACGACCGACGAATTTGAGAGATATGGATATCAACCCATGGAGAGTACCAGAGCGAGCACCTGAGTGTGCCGTGTCCAAACATGAAGACAATATCTGGCGCGAGGCAACCCTAAGCCCTTCTCTCGACACCTGACCGCAGCTTAACGTGCATTCGAGTGAAAGGATCAATCGTTAACACATGCTCATATGTAGGTATCTCATGAAACTATCAATCCTCTTCCCTTCCCAAGCGACCAGAGATCCCGTCCATCTGTACCCCGTCCACATTACGCCCGAAACCGTCATGCCTTTCTCCGCTCTTCGCAAACCCCCCAACCCCCCCCCCCCCCCCCCCTCCCAACGCATCCCAAATCCACAGCGCAGAACTCTCTCACCGCACCCTCTCCTGCCTCTCCATCTCCTCCCGGAAGACATTCCTCCCCGGCTGGGCCGTCGTCCGGTCGGGACTCCAACTATCCCGGTCTACCAGCTCCACCCCTCCCCCGACAGCCCCCTTCCTATCCCCTCCCGCCGCAGCAGCAGCGGCAAACCCGCCAGTCGCGCCGCCGCCAGCGCCGACCCTCTCCGCCCGGCTCTGCCTAACCCCGTACCCCTGCCCGCCGCCGCCGCCAATCCCCGTACTCCTCCTCTTCGTCAGCGCCCCGAGCACCGGCACCGTCCCGTGCCGCCGCCACGAGAAGAAGCACAGCCCCGCCAGCACCACCAACACCACCACGACGATGACCGGCACGGCGATGGCCGCCACGTTGGTCTTGTGCCCGGTGTTGCCCGAATCCGCCTGGGAGTCCTCGCTGCTCGTGACGATGACGGTCGGGCCGGACACGTCCTCGACGTCGTTGCCGTAGAGGTCCAGGAAGTAGGCGATGGCCAGGGACACGTTTAAGGATGTGAGGGGCGGGTTGCGGGAGGAGAGGAAGTCGTCCGGGATGGCCCAGACGAAGAACTCCTTGCTGGCCGGCATGCGCGGGGAGGTGAAGCCCGAGTGGGTGTCGGAGCCGTCGTGGTAGGTGCCTTGGATCTCGATGGTGGTGCTGCTGTTGGCGAAGTAGGTGTCGGACCAGGTTACTGATGGGGGGATTGGTTGTTAGTTTGGGAATGTGTGAAAAGAGCGGGGGTGGTGGGAAACGGGATGGGGACACAAACCGTAGTATGTCTTCCCAGGATTCAACTTGCTTCCCGACTTGGGCTGGCAGAACGGGGCGTCCGCGCCTTGGTAGGCGTTGCAGGCGAGGAACATGCCGTCGCCGTTGCTGGACGATGCGGTGGCCACGGGCGGTAGGCCGGTCGAGGTGGTCACCGCTGCGCTGGTGGGAGAGAGGGTGTATGTGCCCGTCTCGGTGAGGGCCGCGGGGGGCGGCGAGATGGTGGTCGGGGCGCCGTTGACGCTGGTGACGGTCGGTGTTATCGTCGTCGCCTGGCCGGACGAGTCGACGGTTACCCACGGGCTCGGTGCGCCGTGGGCCACCTCTCTCTGCTCCGCCATGTGCGCTTCGGCGGGGAGGGCCGAGGCCGAGCCGGCAAGCAGTAAGGCGAGGAGCCGCCCGAACCGACTGCTCCTGGCCATTGTGACACGGAGCGACCCTGAGGGACCGGAGGTGAGACCGCTCGTCAGATAGACGTCAACTTCAAGTAAATGCTGCAAGACACAACTGGCAACCAGGACTCGAAGTGGTGGGAAAAGCGGGTGCAAGTCTGCGGGTATAAAGAAGTACACCTGTGGCCCGTTCAGATGCAACGGGATAGGAACAGAATCAGCGTCGACTTCAGCGCATGAAGCTGTAAATGGGACGGCTCATGGAAGATCAGCCTGCATACTGTGCAATGGCTTTGTCCCAACCACCCGCACCGTACCCCCGCAATGCGACACACCCGGTAGCTCGCTGGAGGCGCCTAAACGAGGCAACAGGTAACTGTGGTAGGGTGCAGGGCTGGTAGGAAACTGGTCGCCGACAAGCCGTCCACCTTTGTTATTCGTAGAGACCTTCTATAACCAGGAACTTGAAAAGAGACAAGGACAGACCATCACTCGACTGGCCCTCGATCAGACAAGACGCCCAGCGAGGCGGGCTGGATCTCAGTTGCCCCTCCCCCCACCCCGATGCGGATAACTCCCAGACAGTTGTTCCACACGTGGGTGAGCTGAGAGCAGCATCCAAGACATTCAGCCGCTGCCGTCCGATGAGCAAGTTTTCTTTGGAGCCATGAATCCATCACACAAGGGGCCTGGCCGGATTTAGCAGCTCGATAACTTTGCTTTTTTCGTGCACTATTGGCAGCGGTCCCATCCATCCCGTCGTGGTTGTATCAAGAGCGAATGACGGAGCGAGTTCACTTGAGCGGGGCTCCCTGGTCAAGGGTTTGTCTGTCTGGTACTCAACAGCAGCTGCAGCAGAAGACATAGCTCCGCGGAACCATATGAGGTCGCTGCCAGCAGGCTGCACCATGCATGGAGCGGCACGTCGTGGGATGCCGCACTTGGTAGCGAGTTGTCCAACAGCAACAATATGGTAATATGGTGAAGCTGTGAGAATGTTGATTCGATAATTCCGGTGAGCTTCACGCCAAGAAGCTGAACAGACCCACAGGAGGACCCCTCCAACCCCGCTCTTGCCGTCCTCACCCCACCCTCTTCGTGAAGAGGAGCAGACTTCCGACTCGTCCTCCAGCAAACCATGGAAGTTGCGTGGCATCGGAAGGTGAACCGTCGCAAAAATGCACGCCATTCAAGACGAAAGCCGACCATCCGGGCCAAGGATCATCACCCCTTTGTAGCCTCTTGGCTTTACGTATTGATGGTGGGCGCACTATCGAGGGCCTTATCGGACTGGCCCTGGCTAAAGGTTGAAGCTAACCAGGGCCATGCTGGTACCATGATGTGAATTGGATTGGCATTTTTGTTGCCCAGCATGGGGGTCCCCTCGAACTGCAGTGATCGACTTTTTGACAAGATCCCAACCCCACCCTGGCCCAGACCTTCCATCCAAGTGGATGACAGCATGTTCTTCGACGCCCTGAACGCCTTCGCTGCCGCTTCTGGCGCAGCTCGCAAGCGGGAAATGCAGCGGAGGATGGATGGTGTTGATCCACACGACCGACCACTTGGTAGACTAACTAGTAGCTGGTACGTATTTGTATCGGCTCCGGCGCCGCGCGCGACAATGAACGAGCTGAAAATGGATCCGACAACTACAAGACGAATTGACATCCATCCATCTCCGTGATCTCATCCCATAGCACCGGGTCGAGTCTGATACTCCCAGGTAGCAGCAACTGTCTTGTCTTACCTCGCTCCTCCCCAGACCGAGACGATCGGAAATTTCGACACCAAGGCAGAAAAGGGGTCCGACATCATGAAGACGAACTGTGTTGCCAGAGCGGCTTTCGCCGCCGGGCTTCTCTCTCGCGGTGCCCTCGCCGACGACACTGCTTCTGCTTGTGCAGCCGTCCTCACCCCTACCTACTCTCCTCTGCCCGCCGTCGCAAGCGGTTGGCAAGCACAGCTCGTCGCCGGCGGGCTCAAGAAGCCCAGGAGCATCCAATTCGACAGTACCGGTGCCCTGCTGGTCGTCGACAGCGGCGTGGGCGTGGTGAGGTACAGTTTCAACGACACTGGCGCCACGTGCCTCCAGGCCAACCAGCAGCAGCTGCTCATCAACCAGACCAACGTGAGTCTCCATGCAATGCAACATGTTTCTCGTATATTCTTCACTCTTTCGGGTTCCTGACAGCGAGCCCCCAACAGCTGAATCACGGCCTTGCCCTCTCAACAGACGGCAAGACGCTCTACGCCTCCTCGGTCGAGTCCGTCTTCGCCTGGGAATACGATGCCCAGGCCGGCACTGTGGGCGCCACGTCGCGCGTGGTCATCAACAACATGAGCAACAACGACCTCGTCACCCGCACACTGCTCATCTCCCAGAAACAGCCGGGCTTCATCGTCGTCTCTCGCGGCGGCAACAACAACCTGGACGAGGCTACTGTCCTCAGCTCCGGTCTCTCGCAGATCCGCGCCTTCAACCTCGCCAACCTGACCTCCATCTCCAAGCCCTACGACTTCGAGACCTCGGGACGGCTTCTCGGCTGGGGTCTGCGCAACTCGGTCGGCGTCGCCGAGCACCCCGTGACGGGCGGCATCTACAGCGTGGAGAACTCGATCGACGGCGTGACGCGCCAGGGCACCGACATCCACGAGAACAACCCCGGCGAGGAGCTCAACTTCCACGGCTACCTCAACGACACCACGGACCACCAGGGCGGCAACTACGGCTTCCCCCGGTGCTTCGCCGTGTGGGACCCCAACGAGATCCCCGACAACGCCGGCCTGACCGTCGGTACCCAGTTCGCCATGACGGAGAACTCGACCATCACGGACGAGATCTGCGCTTCCAACTATACCTCGCCGCGTCTGACTTTCCCGGCCCACCAGGCGCCCCTGGACATCAAGTTCAACGCCGACGGCAGCGAGGCCTACATCGCCTTCCACGGCAGCTTCGACAAGACCAACCCGGTCGGCTACAGCCTATCGGTCGTCGCCTTCGACCCGGCCACCGGCGAGCCCACCGAGGCCGCCTCCAGCACCACGGCCCTCAGCGACATCATGACCAACCCGGACCACAAGGTCTGCCCGGACAAGTGCTTCCGCCCCGTCGGCCTCGCCTGGGACTCCAAGGGCCGCCTGTGGATGTCGTCCGACAGCACGGGCGAGATCTACGTGCTGCAGAAGAGCACCAGCACGCCGACCGCCACCGCCAGCGGGACTATCGTCACTGCCACCGGCAAGCCCAACGCTGCTGGGACGGCGTGGCAGAAGTCTACTTCGGCGCTGTGCTACGGCGCTGCTCTGGTCGTCGGCGGTCTGCTCATGGCGATGTAAATGACACAAAAGGGTAGGCCTGGGATGATTGTTTCCAGCGTTTCGTCGTCGTGTTTGGATACATCGAGACGAGTTTGTATTTGGCGTATATCTAGCGAGTCGTATGTAGCTTTTACATGGATCCTTCATAAGACCTTCACGATACGACGTGTGAACAAGCGATATCTTCAACGGGCCGCACGATGTCTCAACTTTAGGACCACCTCGCTATGATATACCACACCCCATCCCAACCAGGTCGCAACACTCAACCCTTCGTATCCCTCTCCATATGCCTCCGCATCATCACCATCCCCATGTCTACGTTCTCCCGTCCCTTGATCTCCCTCTCAAACCTCCAACACAGGTCCCTCCCCCCCCCCCCCCATAGACCGGATCGCCCCCAAACCACCCCAAGCCCCTAATCCCGTCGACCCTCCCTTCCTCACCCTCCCTCCCATAACACATATCCCACCTCTTTGCCCCAACAGGATAACTCCCCACCATCTCAAACTTCTCCCCATCCCCCTCCTCTTCCTGTACCAACCGATGCCCAACCCCAGCCGGCACAACAACCACATCCCCCCTCCCCACCACCGCCTCAACCCCCCCGGGATTCCCCTCCCCGCCAAACTCCAACCTCGCCCTTCCCCGTACGACGACAAGCACCTCATGCGTGGTACTGTGGAAATGCACCTCCCCAAACATCCCATACCGCCAGCTCGGCTCCACGACGCCCACGGCCCGGAGGTGCGCCTCCACGGCCGGGGCAGTGACGGCCGATGCGGGTCCGAAGGCGGAGCGGTAGATCAGCAGGGGTTTTCCCCCCGTCGCCGGGGAGTTGGGGATGCGGGCGTGGGGCGGGATGGTGTGCCGCTCTACGCGGAGGTTGGGGAAGGGGGTTACTTCCATTGTCGGTTGACTACAAGGGCGACTGGGGGATTGGGGGTGGCGGCAGGGGTGGGTTCAGTCGGCAGGGGGTTGGCCCGAGGGGTTTTTGTTGTTGGTGATGAGAGGTTTGTCGTGACAGGTCCAGTATAATCGTGTGGACGGCGGCGCTTCCGAATCGGGACTGTGGCGGACTCGGCGCCGTTCGGCAGTTGGTTGGGTGGACGGTGAATGATGCGGGATGGTGATCTCGTGGCGGTAAGTTCGGGTTCGATTTATTAAAATTGGTTTCGCTAATAAGGCATTGCAATGTCTGAAGTCTGGTCGACGATAGGCAAGGTACATTAGGTAAGAAATCGAGATGACCAGATGTCAATCAACGAGGTGATGTCATCGTCCGTCAGGAAAGGAACACTGTGTCAAGCCTTCCCGTCTCTCGTGATGGCGCCTCCATCAGCCATTGTTCTCTTAGTGATGAATTGATGTTTGCGCGTCACAGCTATGAGATTGGAGCCATGTTGATTAACCTGCTACCTAGCATCTAGTAGCTAGCTCTCCCGTCCGTTGAAACCATCAGTATCTATCGACATCGTAATCTCGCCCTGGAAGAATCAGCAAACCCGCAAGCCACAAGTCACAACACCGCGCTTGCCCTACTAACTCTCAGCAAATCAGTCACGGCTGCAACCCGTGACGTAGCAACTTTTCCTACCATGACGCCTTTGTCCCTGTTGGGACCATTTCCACCACCGTGCCTGCAGCGTCCATTCCGTACCGCAACATCAAATAAAGTCGACGTAGCCCCGTAAAGAGTCCACAAAGTCTTGGTCCATATCCTGCACCCAGGAGGGCTCGTCCTGTAGCTTCTCCCTCTTCATCGCTGCCGTCGGCGTCCCAGCCGGCGAGCCTCCGCCGACAGCACCTCCAAGACCTGCAGCACCGCTGAACACAGCAGCAGCAGTGCCAGGTGACTGGGGCGCCGGATTGTCGTCCGCCGGTGTCGTGTTGCTGGTATGCGTAAACCTCGGTAGACCCTCGTCAAAGATGTCAAAGCCCAAGTCGCCGTCGATAGGAGCGGTGTCCATGTTGTTCTGGTCGATGTCGCACAGTCTCGCCGCCTCCTGCAAGGCCTCGTTGTACGACTCTGGTGTCAGTGGCGCCGGTCGGGCGATGTCGGGGAGCATGCTATCTTTACCCTCCAACCTGAAGGCTCCGTCGGTGTGGATGGGTTTCTTGATGGCGGGCGTGGTGTCGCTCTTCTCAGTGAAGACATCGTCAGCGCTGCTGGCCATCCCGAAGCCGAAGTCGAAGTCGAAGTCGTCGCCAAAGTCATCATCCAGATCGCCGAAATCCATCGTAGCTCCCGGCGGGGCAGAGGGCATGTATTCGTCCATCGACGATGAGATGGAATATTGCACGGCGTTCGAGCTGCTTGCACCGGATGCCTTGCCCTTGGTCTTGCGGGCTGCCAACCCCGCCAGATCTGGAAACTCGCCGTAGTCGTCGTCATCGATGTTCGAGAGGTCGATGTGTTCGTACTTGGACTCATCGAACTGCGCGGGCTCTGTGTAATTATCACTCGAATGGAGAGATGCAGGCTTCCAGGGCGATTCAGGTGCGCCTTGGGCCGACGGTGACTGTTGAGCGAGCTTCCGCTTCTTGACAACCTTGGCTGGAGTGTCGCCTGAGCCAGCGGAACCGGTAATTGTAGCTTTCTCTCCAACACCTTGATCGGATATTCCATCCGCCTTTCTCTTCTTGGGCTCGGCCGCCTTCGCCTCCTTCGGTTTGATCTTGCGCGGCTTGTCCAAACCTTCCAGGCAGCACCTGTGGCTGCAGCGCTTGCCAGCCTTTGTTGGCGCTCCTCCGGTACAGGCGTGATTGCATTGCCACTTCCCATTGGGCAGCTTGACTGGCTCCTTCTCAATCGTCTCGGCTTCTGATGCAACCTCTCCCGGGGTGCGAGTCGAGCCGGAAATCTGAGTCTGAGCTTGCGACTGAGGAGGGCGGTTTCGCGGCGTGACGGCCTCAATTATGTCTTCGATCAACGGAAAGTCGCCGTCGCTATAACTGGTTTCGGAGCTCTTCTGTGACTCCGTCTTCCCGGTGCCTTCCTTCGAGATCCGTGATCCGGTTGTAGGCTCATCGAATGCCGCCGCCGCCTCGATGGCATCCGCGTCGTCCAGGCCATGTGACAGTGGAGTGTCGGCGGATTGGATGCGCTTCGATTGATCTGTATACCCGTTGTTCTCAGGGCTGCTCGGCTTCGTCCGGGGTATAGCTTCCGGGCCTTGGATCCTGGGAGTGAGCTGCTTGAAGACTGATGCAGGGACATTGTGGTCCAGGGACTTGGTCACGATAGTACCGACAATCTCTTCGCAACTGAAATGGCAGACGATCCGCTCGTCTCGAGCCGTGATTTCCGCAGAGAACGGGAGTTGCAGCCCAGTATCATTCTGGATCTTGTCGAGATACCCTTTCCAGAAATAGACAAGTGACCCGGTCGTGATTTCTGCGAGAAAGGTCACCGAGGGTACTTTGCCGTTCCAGGATGGTAGACCAGTCTGGTTCAGGCACCGAAGGGTGGCCACCAATGGTACGGATATGGCCCTTCCGCCGTTGGCCAGCGTGTGTTTCCGGCTTGGGATCGCAAGGTCGAAGCCCAGAAGAGGGAAATTCTTCAGGTGGTCCGACAAAGTCTTGCCAAACGTCGGATTGCGACCCAGCAGACCTGCTACTTCGCCCGGGTCCTTGTATACCAGCTCCTTGACTGTCTTCACTCCATGGCTGATGAGCTTCCTCATGAAGACCGGGCCAATGTTAGGTATCTGCAGCAACTCAGAAGGGCGACCTTCCCAAGCGTCAGCAGCCAACGATCGGGCAAGCTCCAGCGCAGTCTTGGTCGAGATACTGTCGCCGTCGTGACCCTTGCACTCCGCCACGCAACGGACCAAGCGCCGAAGCCTCTCGAAGATGCCCCTCTTCTCTATCCGAAGCTGCTGCCTCTGCTTCTGGCTCTCTGAGGAATCGGGATAGTCGGCCCCTCCAAGATGCAACTGCACCACAAGCGACACCTTGTGCCAAGTCTTGGTAATATTCTCGTCGATCGGGTAGAGGATGAACGGCGACTTGTTCACGTCGCGGAATATGGGTCCATCCGCCGGCTTGAACTTGAATTCTCTGAACTCGTTGGCTCTGGCCAGGGTGTGAAGCTGTATAACTGTCAGCAAGTACGGTACGACGGTTCCTTTGGGCTGACTCACCAACTGCTCCATGTTCATTGCCTTGGGAAGGCCCAGCAGCAACTTCATGGTGCTGAACTCCACCATGTATCGGGACATAGAGGCTCCGTGTTCGGTCTGCTTGAAGTCTTGATCCTTCGTGATGATGTTGTATTCTTGCAGCAACTTGATGTCTCTCTCGCATATTTTTTCAAGCATGGCATCCGTGTCCTTGGCGGCGGAGCTGGCCTCGGTGAGTCGATAGTAGTTGGGGTTCTTGCGCATCCGCACGCTCAGGAACGTCCCAGCCAGCCATTTCTTTGCCGATGCCTTGTCGCTGATAGTTCGAAGACCGATCTCGGAGTTGAGGTGTTCAATCAGGTTGACATGAAGAGTGCTCTCGAGGATCTCCTCTCCGGACACCATCCTCTGGTATCGCTCTTTCTGGTCCGAAGACGTAAGAATGAGCGCATTGGCAGAGTCGTCAAACTGAGGACGACCGGCCCGACCCAGCATCTGCAAGGCTTCCAGATCCGACAGCTCTCGGATTGCATCGTTCTGGTACGTGACGGTGCCCTTGAGCACAACTGTATGGCAAGGAAGATTCACCCCCACAGCAAGCGTGGACGTGCAGCAGATGACACTCAGTTCGCCCTTCAAGAAGGCTTGCTCGATGGCCTGGCGATCCTCCGGGACCAAGCCAGCGTGGTGAAACGCCACTCCGGTCTTGACCAGTTCTTGCAGCTCTCTGCTGACGAATCGGACAAAATTTCGAGATTCGGCCCACGGTTTCCCACTTGGCAACGAGGACCACCATTCGGCGAGGTTAACTGCTGTGTTCTCGCAAGATTTCCGAGTGAAGCAGAAGACCAGAATCGGCTTGCCGCACGTGTGCTCCGCGAGGAGTGCTGGCAGCTTAGTGTCGAGCTTCCGGTCGAAGGCATGGTCGTTCATCCTCTTCTCGAAGCCGAAGACGTGTCTCTCGAGCTTCACTGGCCGGAATTCGTCACCGAAAGTCTCCCGACGGGCTGGAATATGCGGATTCTTGTGGTTTTGCCCGAGCCATGTGGCTATATCCTCGGAGTTCGGAATCGTAGCACTCAACGCTACAAACCGCACATCCGTGCCGATGGACTTCATGCGAGAGACGACGGCCTCCAGAGTTGCGCCACGTATGTCCTTGAGTATGTGAACCTCGTCAATGAGAAACAGTCCAACGAGCTGGAGGAGCTTTCGGTGGTCGTGCCACTTCCTGGTGATGGAATCCCACTTCTCAGGGGTAGTGACGATGATGGACGCGCTGCCAACTTTTCGCATCTGTGCTTGGGAAGTGTCGCCTGTTAGCTCTGCGCACTGAAGCTTCAAAGCGCTGAACTTGGTCTGCCAGTCGCGCGCCCGCTCGCTACACAAGGCCTTGGTGGGAGCCTGGTAGACGATCTTGATGTTTTCTCGACCCTTATCCGCGATGACCCTGCAAATTGCGAGCTCAAAGATGGCCGTTTTGCCACTCCCTGTGGGCGCAGACACCACGAGATTGTCGCTCGAGCCGTAGACCGAATCGAAGCATTTGGATTGAACCGCGTTAAACACAGGAAAGGGGAAGATAGACCGGTAGAGCATATTGTTGGGCAGAGCTTGTCGAGGGTTCACAAGCTGGATGCCGTTCACCACTGGTGGTGCTCGAGGAACCTCGACCGTTGTGTTCGCTGGGTGCTGCTGTCGTGAGGACATCGAGATGGCCTTGCGGTGAGGGGGATGGTGCGACCGCGACTGCTTGCGAAGACTGACGCCTTCAGAGGGACTCAAGCTTTCAACATCAGACGGACCTCGGGTGACAAGTGGCGTCGCGGGGTCTTGGACCTGCTGATACGCGTGAAACGCTAGGTGCAAAGGTCAGCAGGATTTCGGAAATACGGCGCAGACATAAACTCTACCGGAGTGCAGCGGTGATGTATCCTCCTGCAGCCCGTGCTGCAGATCTCGATGTCCAAGTACTGGTTCTCGGATGGTCGCGGTGGTTGTGGCCGGGCTTGACTCCGGGTCAAAGGTATGCTGGGGAGGAAGAGAGTACCCCACCCCCGGATGCTGGTAATCATGGGTGAAGCCACTGTGAGAAGAGCCATGCGTCTGGTCCACTGGTTGGAACATGGGCTCCAAGGTCTGTTGAAGGCTCTGCTGGAAGGGCTGGTGGAAGGCAGGCATCATACTCGGCTGGGCCTGGGGCAGAGTCAAGCGACGGGCGGACTGTGGGTGTGATGCAGGCAGCTCGCACATGCCTAGGACCTGGCGATCTAAACATTGCAAGTCAGTCCTCGTTATCACTGCTGAAAACACTTGTGCTCACCGAACTCGTCCAATCCATATCCATCGTCGTCATGATGCTGAACTTGCGGCAATCCCGGCAAAGAAGACGCCGGAGCCGGGCCAGAGTGAGCACGGAGTGCGAGGAAGCTCTCGTGGATGGGCGGCGGCGAGTAGTGGCAGCCTCCGAAAACACCATACGCAGGCTGAGAGACGGACTGGGAAATCTGCGAGGCTGGCTGAGAAAACTGCGAGGTCGACTGTGAGGGTTGTGCGGGCGCGAAGTAGTACGAACGGACCGGCGGTCCCCGGGAGGAACCCCATTGCCAGTTCCCGTCCATTGCGGACGGAGGCGACGCAAACAGCTGGCACCAGAACTCGTCCGATGCTGATGCCGACCGATGATTTACCGCCGATTCGACTTTGTCTCAGAGTGCCGCACTGCCTGGCAAACACCTCGTATCAAAAGACAGGGGATCAGGGCAATCAAGGCAAGCAGGCTGAAACACCAGTCGAAATGATTCTGATCCGAGTGGAAATCCGAGTGGAAATGACGTACGAGGTGAAGGTGAGGGTGAGGATGCAGAGACGTGAGGTTGGATTCAGGTTGGCGACAAACAGGCAACCGTTGTTCTTCTTGAGAGTAGAAGGCGCCTCCTTCCATTCCGCGGTCTCGACTTGCCTCGGGAAGGTGCGATCACGGTGAAGGTTGGCTCACTGCATCAGGAACATAAGGTACCTACCGCAACGCGCCTTCCATTTCGAGCAAACAGGATGCCTCGGTGACGTACTCATACCTGGATGCAGCCCCCGAGAGGATCACCTCCCGGCATCTCACTCAGACCCAGACGCAACGGACATCGCCATGTTTGGAAGAGCGGATAAACCCGACAGCTCCTGGAAAACACAGATTTGACGAAAACTTGTCAACCATCCAGGCTCGACGGAGTTTAGGTACTATTCATCCGTCCGTCTATCTCGCCAGCAGGTACCCGGCCCCAGCATGGCCCCTTCAAAGACATGGACGGACCCTTCCCGCAACCCGTTTGCCCCTGAACCCCCCGTGCAACGCCAATGGCGAACGTCAGATGCGACGTGCAACGCCCGCTAAAAATGCTCATGATAGAAATCCACAAGCGGTTGGAAAAGACAGAGAGGTATCCCCAGACATCATATACTCCAAGGCAAACAATTGGAACAACGCCAGGACTTCCAGCCCTGTGCTAGACTGCTAGGGCTCAATAACCCAGCCAATCCGCCTCGGGGTTGATGGCGCCGCTCAACCCGATCGGCTGGCCGATGCCCGCCACAGCCTCCACCGACGACGTGCCCGTGCCGAACACGCCCATCTGCCGCGGCGGCGCCTCCATCATCTTCGGCACGTTGAAGAAGTCGAAGACGTCGATGTAGTCGATCTCTTCCTGCGTCGTCACGCGCGTGCTCGTTGGGTCCAAGCCGGACTTCCTGGTCGAGGACGTCAATGTCACGAGGGTATATGCTGACCTGGGATAACACGCGGGTTAGCTCGTCAAAGGATCCACAGTCGATCCTCCTATCGATTGGTGATGATGTGTGTTTCTCGGACTCACCTTCGCATCTCGGCGAAGCTCACCACGCCCTCGCGGCCCTTCTGCACCACTCTCGCCAGTATCTTGGCATAATTTGCAGCCACCCCCCAGAATCTCCCGACGTGTGCCAACGTCTCGATGAAGAAATCAATCTTGGGATCGATGGGCGTGCCGGTCGCCGCCGAATGGACGATCAGCAGCCGCGCGGCCATCCATAGCGAGAAGGCAAACGGCGGGCCCAGCAGCTCCAGACCATCCACCTCCCTGACATCCCTTATGATATCGCACAGACTGTCGACCGCCGTCTTGCACCTCTGCACAGCGTGGTACGAAGGAGTGAATATGCTCTCAGGCGCATGTGGTGCAGGAACAGCCCCCGGACCCGGCGACGCCCCGTTCTGCTGTGGGGCCTGCTGCTGCTGGTGGTTCGGCACGCCCCGCAGCATGGCCGTGATCGGGTACGCCGCCGCCGAGTGCAGCCTCACGACCGACGTGACGAAGACGCTGTGGAGCATGAACCAGTTGGCCACGCGGCTGGCGGGGTCCGAGTGGCAGAGCGCGCTGATGCGGCTGTACTCGCCGGGCAGGTTCTGCAGCCACGTGTTGAGCGCCGCGTCGAGCATGCGGTGCGTGTTGCGCCACTCGGTGATGGCGGCCGCGCACGTGGTGTCGAGCGGCATCTTGAGGAAGTCGTGGATGCCCGACAGGATGCGCAGGATCTGGCAGTGGTACGAGAAGCTGCCGAGATTGTCGTGTCGGTTGTGGAGGAGGGGGAAGCTGGACCCGGTCCAGTCTGACCGGGGCTGCCAGCTGGGACACGGACATGTCTCCACGGCGACGTTTTTGGAGAAGAGGTCATAGGAGGTGGGCAGGTGGCGTTGCATGTCCTTGTCATGCAGCATAAAGTCGAATGTGGTGGTCGCAATGGTGGCATATCGATCGAGCTGGTAGATGACCCAGGCCAGACGTCTCCGGCCCTCGTCCTCGATGAAAGACGGCGGTTCCGTGATGGCCACCCTCCGAAGTGATCCCGTCTCTGGAAGGCATCCCGGACCCGGCGCGAGATACACTTTCGTCTCGGTGAACAGGCCGAGTTGCTTGGCATTCTGCACAATCAGCGCCAGCAGATTCCAGCCCCGCGGCCCGTTGGATGTGCCGAGAATATCGACCAGCAGGATGACGAGCGCCTTTGACGCCTCGAGGTCGACGTTCTCAAATGCGTACAGCTCCACTTTCCGCTTGGCCGTCTCGTGGTAATGCGCCTTCAGCTCGGGTGTCAGTCTCGGATCCTTGGAGAAGCGCAGTGTGCATGCGACGATGGCGTACAGCACAATGCGGTCGCGCTCAGTCAACGAAGTCGAGCCGAAGAAGGTGGCAAAGGTGGTCTTCCGGTCCAGGATGGGTATCCAGGTGTTGGTGTGCTTGAAGAAGAGGTCCACAAGAGTGTACAGCATGTCGTTTGGTGGGAGATCCTCCCCCAAGCTGTTCGCCTCTGCCCGTTCCGGGACGAGGGATGACGAGACGGAACGCGTAGCAGAGTTTGCGGGAATCTCGCTTGGACCACCATTGAGCAGCGACTGCACCGAAGTCCTGTCCAGGTCGGGCATCTCATGGTCGCCGCCCGTCCGAAGGGACTGCTGCGCAGCGAACCGCTGCTCCCAGAACGATTCCGACAGTGTCGCCGTAGGTTTCCTTGGAGCCGTGCCGATGTTGTTCTCGGCCGGAGAACCTAGAGACTGGTGTGGCGACGGTAAGGATCGAGGAGGGAACCCGATCGCGCCCGTCGCGTGGTCGTTCAGGACGTGGTCTTCCACTCGCCGTCCCAGCGCCTGCAGCAGCGCATCGAGTCGCTTGACCTTGGCCTCCAGCTCCATGATCTGGTCCGTCCGGTGCTGGTTGTTCCTCCTTTCCTTGTACACGCACTCCCTGCCGTGGCGCGCACACCACGAACACGCCGGCTCTGCGCGATCGCATTTCACCTTGCGCGCCTTGCAGAGCTCGCATGACGTCTTCTGAGGAGCAGGCGCACTTGGTTTCCTCTTTTTGGTCGCGTTGTTGTTGTTGTTATTACTGTTGTTGTTATTGTTGGTGCTGGCGCTGCCCGGCGCCGCCGTCCTCTCATCATCGCTGGACGGGTACTCATCCCCAGATCCTGTTCCTACATCCTGCTGGTCCTCGATGCCGGCCATGTTGTCGCCGGCATACACGGACGCGTTCACACTACTTCCCATGCCCTGGTCATCCGTTTACTACAATCGCTGTGTGGGGTTTTGAGGTCGCTGCGGCATTTGCCTGCATAAATGGGATGCAGAAAAGGGATTAACGGGGTGGACGCCCTCAAATGAAAACTTGGAGTGTGGTAAGAATCGCGGACTTTGCGGAGGGAGCCACTTTTTGCACAAGACAGATTTCTTAGCACTTTTGCCCTGGGACGATGCGTCGTTTGTTTGTCGCCACCGCCCGAAAAGTAGGCACACGCACCCGTCAACACCTCCTCGATGATTTGTGATGTGTTTTGGCAGCCACAAGCTACAAATGCGGGCGGCTATGATGGATCCGATGATGGGGAAGGGATGGGATCCAAGGTGAACAAGATGCTGATGCATCCGGTTCTAAATCCTTTCTCTGGAGAAGAAAAGCGGAGAAAGTCAAGAAGGCGTCAGACCCCAGAATCGTGCCCGAGAACCGGATTCTCGAAAGCTTCAGCACACACGTACACGCCTCCTTTCCTCCACAGCCTCCTCCCCCGCTCCAGCCGGCTAGGCCGAGATGCGCCCTGCTTCAAAGGGGCTCCTCCAGTCCGCCATGGGACATTGCTCCATGGATAAACTGCCGATTTGGAACAGTGTCCATGGCGAAGCTTGCGGGGTACATCAAGCCTGGTGACATTGGAGACTCGGCTGTAAAAGCCATGCTTGGAGCAGCTCAGCCGCTATTTGATGTTGATGAGCACAGAACTATTTGGTATTCGTGGTTCTGCTTCTCCTTGACACCAGCTAATATCAGGCTTACACGGCTTAAAGCGCCAATTTTTCGGGGTGCTCCTTGAGCGCCACCCCCCTTGCTACGCTACATGTGCCCCTTACAAACTCCTGGGATATCGAAAAAGATACAGTTCGTGCCCGTCTGCCCTTACCCATCGAGCCAGAAATCCTTCCCCTCCACAAGCCCGCTATGTTTGTACGTACCTACTCACGACAGCCACCCCTTGCTCATCTGCACGGCCTTCTCCCAGCGGGCGAAGCTCTTAGCGCTCTCCTTCTCGTGAATCAGAGGCTTGAAGATGGTGCTCCCCTCGCTGTTGATGTACTTGACATCGTCGAAGCTCTCCCAGACGCCCACGGCCAAACCGGCGGCGATGGCTGCGCCCAGAGCGGTGGTCTCGCGCATGGCGGGACGGTTCACCGGGATGCCGATGAGGTCGGATTGGATCTGTAGGGAATTAGCACTGTGTATCCAGATACAGGAATTAGGGAGCGTTCTAGGGGCTGTACACACCTGCATGGTAAGGTCGGAGTTGCACATTCCGCCGTCGACTCTCAGCTCGGTCAGCTTGTGACCGCTGTCCTTCTCCATGGCATCAAGGATAGCCTTGGTCTGGAAGCACGTAGCCTCCAGCGTGGCGCGAGCAATGTGGCCGCGCTGCGTGTACGCCGTGATGCCGAACAGGGTACCGCGGGCGTCGTCGATCCAGTAAGGCGCAAACAGCCCGCTGAAGGCGGTGACGAAGCAGACGCCGCCGTTGTCGTCGACCGTCTCGGCTAGGGCGCTGATGGCGCTGCTGCTCTTGATGAAGCCCAGGTTGTCGACCAGGAACTTGACGCTGGAGCCGGCGACGGCGATGCTGCCCTCGAGCGCGTACATGCGCTTTCCCGGCCCGAAGTCGAAGGCCACGGTCGTCAGGAGGCCGTGCTTGGAGATGACGGGCTTGGAGCCGCAGTTGTACAGGAGGAAGCAGCCGGTGCCGTACGTGTTCTTGGCCAGGCCGGGCGTGAAGCCCTTCTGGCCCACCAGCGCGGCGGATTGGTCGCCCAGACAGCCCGTGATGGGCACGCCCTTAAGCGAGGTCACGGCCAGGGAGCCATAGGCCGACTCACTGGACGATTGGACGATCTTGGGGAGGTGGATGTTCTTGCGGTTGATCCTGAAGAAGTCGAGGAGCTGGTCGTCGTACTCGAGCGTCGAGATATTCATGAAGAGCGTGCGCGACGCGTTGGAGGGGTCGGTGACGAAGACGTTGGCCTTGACGCCACCATTGAGCTTGTAGACGAGCCACGTGTCGACGGTGCCGAAGGCGAGGTTCCCCTGCTCATAGGCTTCCCGCACCTTGGGCACGTTCTCGAGTAGCCACAGCAGCTTCGCGCCGGAGGGGTAGGTGGAGAGGGGGAGGCCGCAGAGGTTGTTGACCTCTGATGCCCCCAGGCGCTTCTTGAGGTTCCGGACTAGCTCGGCCGAGCGCATGTCAGTCCAGACGATGGCGTTGTAAAGAGGCTCACCCGTCCGGACGTCCCAGACGAGCGTAGTTTCTCGCTGATTGGTAATGCCGACGGCCTTGATGTCCTTCACCGAGTGGCCCTGGCGCTCGAACGCCTCGACTGCGCCATCAATGCAGGTTGTGACAGAGCTGATGAGCTCATTGGGATCATGCTCGTGCCAGCTGGAAGAGGGAACATGGTCAGAACTTGTCATTTACTACGTGCGACTGCAGATTGGCTCAGACTTACCCCGACTGAGGATATATCTGCTTAAACTCGAGCTGGTGCGTTACCACAACTTCGCCGAGAGAGTTAAAGATCAGAAACCTGGAGCTAGTGGTGCCCTGATCTATAGCGCCAACGAAGACGTGAGCATTTGCGTGCTGGTCAGCTTCCGACATTTCGATCTTTTGGTAGTCTGAACTCTCGGTGGTTGAGACGTCCGAGGTGGCAGGCATAGAGCGAGGCTTTGCAACACAGGAGAACAGCGAGGAGAGGAAGGAGGGGAAGGGGCAGGTGGGCATGAGATTTCAACAACAGGAGAGCAGCAGGAGAGGGTGCGACACCCGCGTAGAGTATTTGTACTCCATCTACATACGACTCGGGCAGGTCTCGCAAGGACTTAACCCGGTGCCCTGGACAAGACTGACTTCCCGTTCCCCACGGGGAGGGAAGCTCTGGGATTGATGGAACATGTGCATCCCACACCACCTTCTCCTCCTTTTCTCCTCATTCTTCTCCAACGCTGGAAGCTCGGGGAGAAACAGAGCTACTCGACAAGCTACCCCAACCACAGCACGCGGCCGATCCTACGCTTCTCACAAGCCAGCAGGGTAGCTCGGGTGGGCTGTCGTTCCTTTCGGTGTATGACGTGTGGGGAATGCAAGCCACAGATCTACTATCTCGTCAGCGAACGGAGCGATCCTCTCGGACTCGACAACCGAGATGCATGTGGCATTCGGTGATTGAGGATCTAGATCGCGAGGGGTGAGGGGGCTGACCGCGGGGCTCTGGACCCTACGAACGGGGTGGTACGAGTCCACATGCACGACACATGATAGGGCCTAGCGCCGGAGGAGCCTTCAAAAGGCCTTCAAAGCCCACTTGGTGTCTGGACAAGGGCACTAACTAACCAATATGTCCGATCCAGCCATTGGCTTCCATCAGAGATCGTATGGTCCACGGCATTCGAGCTCTAGTGTACATGAAAAACATTACAAACCAAATGAAGGGATTCCTGGCGCACTTCTCCACGTGTCATGTGAGCCGGCAGGCCGACCTGTCCAGTGCATTCGCTCCCGGATACGCTCGCGATGTTCTGTGGATGCGGGTCCGGGATGTGGCATGTGCTCCGGTCCAAAAGGGCAAGTTCTTACGGATCCTACGGAGTCCCACTCTTGACGACCAACCGCGAATCTCGGACCAATGGCCCTCTTTTGGCACTCCAAAGCGGCGAAGCGGATGACGTCGCCCAAGGGGGAACGAGCTCTGTGCAGCACGATTCAGTCCACACCTCAGATCAACAGCGTTCGCTAGTGGTGTCTGGTGCCCTCCTGGGATCTTGGCCATCGGTGGCCATGCAGACCGGCGCCGAGGGTTGCGACGGTCCCCTCACTGGAGACCCCTGACTCGCAGACCGCCTGCCAAACATGGGAACCGTTAGATCTCGCTAGGTCTCTCCGGGTAAGGTCCGGCAGACTCTGCATGTTCCCACACGTCACGCCAACCGCTGCAAGCGTGTGTGGAGTGGTTGGATTCGATCGTCTTGGTATTCTGGGTATGACCGTCACTGATCGACACCTGCTGTATCACGGCTTCACGAAGATATGAAGAGGTCGAGTTGCTACACATGCGTTGACAGGCAGGTCGTCCGGGTGGCACATACAATGGTCAATATCGAGAGGAGGCTGCAGCCACCCGGTCAACATAACTACTAGTTCGAGAGCATCGCATCCTTCGACCCGCGGCAGCTACTAGTCCAGGCCTAGATTCGCTATCGGTCCGGTTGTTGGAGACTTGTTCCATTAAACCACCCCAGTTCCCGATGCAACTCGGTGGTTGCAGAAGCATCAGAGACGTCTTAGAACGGATTCAGTCTGATGCATCTCGGTGAAGCCCTTCCACATACCGAGACGAGTGGCAGGAACTGCCGGCATTTGTACGTGCTCCGGGGATGACATAAGGAGCGCCGGATTCAACGGCGACAGCATTTGCCTCTTGGTGATACGGGGGCCCAGACCGAAACACCGAATACTAACATCTCGCCAGGACCGAAGAGTCTCATCCTTCTCCGCTCTTCTTCTTCAACAATCCACAACAGTCTCGGTGCAGCATCGTTGACCTGTCAGACCATTCCACAGCCACCTTCCCCAAGGACACAAGGTGAACCCGCAATACATACACGTTGATCCTTCGGACTCGGCCGCCCGGACCTTGGTTGCATGAACCCAGAACCTTTTTGCTGGCCACGCGATCCGAGATACTAGTAGCGAGGGATTCACCAGACATCAAATCTTAATCCTGTCCAGGCTATCGGGATCCTGGCATCGTACACACGTGTGAAGCCGTCTTACACCTCCTCACTCCGGATTTCAACACAGCCAACCACCCCTCATACCCCATTCGCAGTCCCCACGGGGCTCAGCGGAACTCCTCCCACAGCTTCGGATATCTGGGAGCGTACATCGAGATTTTAAGGGAGCGAAGTGCTAGGTTCCCCAGTTTCCGCGAGACACTCAATACTACATAAACATCTGGCCCCTCCCCCGGATCTTCATCAAATTCTTCCTTCTTCAAACATGAACTCGTTAGACATCCAGCGATCCTCCCCCCGGCACTCCTTCTCTCACTCCTCTCTCCCCTCCACCGCCGTCGGCTCTGACAGCAAGGACCTCAAGTACGAGCGACCCTCAGACAACATGGGCGTCGAAACGGCACACAACGAGCACACGGCGGTCTCGTCGGCTCCTTCCTCGCCGGCGGGTTCCATCCCCGCCCTGGAGACTGAGCTCCGCTGGAGCAAGGTCAGGAGCATCTGGCAGGATGCCTTCTCCGAGTTCTTCGGTGTCTTCATCATGATCCTGTTCGGAGACGGTGTCGTCGCGCAGGTCGTCCTCAGCGACGGCAAGAAGGGTGACTACCAGAGTATCTCATGGGGCTGGGGGTATGTTGAGATTCCTTCCAAACGGCTTGAACTTGGAGGAACTTTTGAAATTTTCTGACACTTTTCGCCACCAAACAGTATCGCCGTTATGATGGGCGTCTACGTAGCCGGCAAGTCCGGCGGCCACCTCAACCCGGCCGTCACGCTCGCCAACTGCGTCTACCGCAAGTTCCCCTGGCGCAAGTTCCCCATCTACTTCCTCGCCCAGCTGCTCGGCGCCATGACGGCCGCGGCCGTGGTGTACGGCAACTACCGGTCGGCCATCGACGTGTTCGAGGGCGGCCGCGGCATCCGCACCGTCGGCCTCGACACCTCGACGGCGGGCATCTTCTGCACCTACCCGGCCGCCTTCCTGTCGCGCACCGGCCAGTTCTTCTCCGAGTTTGTGGCGAGCAGCATCCTTATGTTCGTCATCTACGCCCTCGTCGACAACGGCGCCGGCAACCTGATGCCGCTGTGCCTCTTCTTCCTCATCTTCGGCATCGGCGCCTGCTTCGGCTGGGAGACGGGCTACGCCATCAACCTGGCCCGTGACTTTGGCCCGCGTCTCGTCTCGTACATGATCGGTTACGGACACGGCGTCTGGTCGGCTGGCAATTACTACTTCTGGGTAAGTCGTCAAAGGCATCTTTTGGCAGTGCAGTAGAGGAATGTGCCTGTATTAACAGTCAAAACAACAGATTCCCATGGTTGCTCCCTTCTTCGGCTGCTTGACCGGTGGCTTCCTCTACGATGTCTTCCTGTACACCGGAAACGACAGCCCCGTCAACACTCCCTATTGGGGCTTTCCGAGACTGCTGCAGCCCAAGCGCAGCGTCTGGTCGAACACCTACCATAATGAGCCCAAGGACATGGTCTAAAGAATGATCTCATTTGGGGAGAAAATCCGAATGGCAGAGAATCTGACGAACCAGAGCAAGAAACAGAAGATATTCAGCGAAGAACAGAAATGTCGGCCAGGCACGGCAATATTGGAACACAGTACACATGAAGCCTACGACTACGAGAAAAGTTATGTGGGATGATCGGGTTATCATGATACGAGTACTCCTAGCGTTCTAGCGTTAGTAGCGCCAGTGTCGGCATGTTTTGGTCTACAAGGAAGAGCCAGGTGTTGTTGGGTGTTGGATTGTCCATAGCCGAGTCAAACGATATACATGTTTCAAACACCGTCTTCATCAATTATGCTTCCGTCTGTCTGTCTCGATACTGAGTGCTTACGCCTTTGAAACAGAAGGCCAAATGAGACACCTGGGAATCCAAGGCATGCTAGTGCTGGCTGGTCGCCCAACAGCTACGTACAGGCAAGTCTCACTCGGAGCCGTGAGATACATCATCTGGAATTTGACTCTTGAAACTTACAAGCTTACAGGGCAGGCTCATCCGTCAGCCATGGCCAAGTCCCCAAACGACAGCAACTGTTGAGCTACCCAGCATAAAAATTGGACAATGATAACATCTGTGAGGTGCGGCAATCGTATGATACCAAGTCCAGTCCTGGACCTGGGGGCGCATATAGACGGACAAACGGCTATGCAAGGCGTGCAGTAGACTTATCACGGACTAGACTTATGGCTATGCAACTAGGGCTATGGGCAGTATTCTGTGGTAGGGCTACCAATATCGTTTGAACGGCGCTAGTCCTGTGCGTGCTAAGGGCTAGGTACGCAGGGTATCTGCTGACTAAAACAGACCGGGTGCTCCATCTTCAGGTGATGACTAAACAGGCGTATATCCCCCGAGTTGACGATGCAGAAGGGCCACCTGTTGGTGCGGCCTCCTCTCCTTAATGCCATCCAGGTGACTGATCCTTTGAAGAGCTGATATGGGCCCAGTTCAGACTGGCTTATTTGTACCGTGAGATCACCAGCAATGACGCGGCTATGTGGCCACAAGTGTGTGCCGCTCTTCATCCGGAGTCTCCGACAAGAGCGTATCAAATCCTGAATTTCGAGTTTAACGGTATGCCGGCAACGAAGGAGTATTACAATGGAAACAATGCCATCATGCCCAGGATACGATCGTGGTCCCGTGCGAGAAGTGAAGAGAGTCGGCCGAGGCAAGTTGTCTTCGGCCGCAAAGCGATGACGTAGGAATCTCGCGACACCTTATTGTCAGCTTCGGTCACGAGAACTCGTTACCAATCGAAGTGCTGATCAAGGGTTCGACACCAACCATCGTACATCGAACCGAGGAATCACGAAGCAAAGCAGTGGTGGGGGATCACCTTGCTATTTATCTCTTTCCCAAGGGCAGTTTGTCGCTTACAAACGACGTCGTGATAACAACAAGACTCCATGTCAATCCCAATTCATGACTGAGACGTTCTCCATCGCTATCTCTGAAGTCTGGCAGGTGGAGAGTGGCAGAAAAAGTCTGAGAAGGCTCTGAGCTGAGCATGTGTTGATGATGAGGGGCCATGAGGGGCTGGCCGCTTTTGGAAGGATTCGCTCAGTGTAACTCTGGCCGGGTTTAGCAGGGTACAAGCGTGCATCGGCAAGGGTTCTGTTTTCGGTGGCTCCCAAGCCCCACCCACTCGGTGTAAGAATACCGACCTGCAGGGGCTTGCCTCGGGATAAGCAGCTCGCTCATCGCATTCCGAGTTCCCGCAACCACCCCCTGACGATTCGGTCTCTCGGACTGCACTACCGAACCACCAGGGGCGCGGGATGGAAAAGACAGCGAGACGAACGGGGTTTGCCTGAGAATGGTGTCCCAGATATGTGTACGGCGGCTACAGTGGGGGCCCAGCCTGGCGCGCGACTCCGCGACACCCTGTTGGTGGAAAAGCAGGGCGGACGGGGGCCGCGGTGCTTTATGACGAAGTGTGTCGAGTGGGCGGAAACATCAGCGCGAGACGTCCGCGATAAGCGAGTTCCTCAGCAGTGGAAGTGGAAAAGTCCGGTACTAAGACACAGACTTGCGCCAGAGATGGGTCAAGCAGGGTAAACTTGAGCCTCACGACGATCATCCGATCTCCATCTGCCGTCACTATATCAGGATCGAGGTGCCCAAGTCATCAAGAGCCGCGCAAACTCTGCCTTCCTTCTGTTCTCCATTCCCATCTTACACAACACTGCTCTGGCCTGTCCTGGTTGAACAAGACAGGAAGGACACTCGGACTCGAGCAAACAGCAGCCCAGACACAACTTTCTTCACCATGTCGGCGCGGCAAGGAACGAGGAGGATAGGGCGATATGTCGCCGCAGCATCAGTCACAGTCGCCGCCGGGTCGGCATTCTACTTGATACAATCACGGCGCGCCAACGCGAGAGTCTCATACCAGCCAGCAGCACCATTACAGCGCGATGGCTCGGGACGCATTATACCGCCAACCTTCCCCCAGACGAAATCCCGCCTCGACCACCTCGCAGAACTACAGAAGCACAGCACAGCCTCGGACCCGTACGACCTGCTCGTCATAGGCGGCGGCGCAACGGGGACCGGCATCGCGCTTGACGCCGCCACGCGCGGCCTCCGCGTTGCGCTGGTCGAGCGCGACGATTTCAGCGCCGGCACCTCGAGCAAGTCCACCAAGCTGGTGCACGGCGGGGTGCGCTACCTGGAGAAGGCCTTCTGGAACCTCGACTACAACCAATACGAGCTCGTGCGCGAGGCCCTGCGCGAGCGCTCCACTTTCCTCGACGTCGCGCCCCATCTCGCCAAGCCGCTGCCGATCCTCCTGCCGGTGTACAACTGGTGGCAGCTGCCGTACTTCTGGGCCGGAACCAAGGCGTACGACCTGCTCGCCTGGAGCCAAGGTATGGGATTGACGAGCTCGTACCTGCTCGGCAAGAAGGCGGCGCTCGACGCCTTCCCGCTGCTGAGGAAGGATAAACTTACCGGCGCGCTGGTGTACTATGACGGACAGCAGAACGACGCGAGGGTGAACGTCTCTCTCGCCATGACTGCGTCTATGTATGGTGCGACGATTCTGAACCACGCCGAGGTGACCAAGCTCGAGAAGGACGCCAGTGGGAGGATATGCGGCGCTCGGGTGCGGGACACCATCGCCGGAGAGGACTCCGAGCACATGGTGTACGCCAAGGGCGTGATCAACGCAACGGGACCGTACTCGGATGCGGTGGAGAAGCTGGATGACCCGAAGAGGAAAGAGCTGGTTGCACCGAGCTCCGGCGTGCACATCGTCTTGCCCAAGGACTTCTGCCCCGACGAGATGGGTATTCTGCAGGCATCGTCTGATGGAAGAGTCATCTTCTTCCTGCCGTGGGAGGGGCGGACTATCGCCGGAACAACCGACAACCCCTGCGCCATCGAGCGTGAGCCCGTGGCCAAGGACGAGGAGATCAACTTTATCCTGAAGGAGATCCGCAAGTTCCTCGCTCCCGAGAAGAAGGTGTCTCGTGACGATGTCCTTGCGGCGTGGTCGGGTGCGTTCTCCTCTCACTCACTTATCAACCTGCTCAAAAGAGAAATTGGTCCGCTAACATTCTCACAGGCATCCGCCCCCTCGTCCGCGACCCCAAAGCCAAGAACACCGAGTCCCTCGTGCGCAACCACCTCGTGACGGTCTCCGACTCGGGCCTGCTGACCTGCGCGGGCGGCAAGTGGACCACCTACCGCCAAATGGCCGAAGACGCCGTCGACGAGGCCATCCGCGTCTTCCACCTCACCCCCGGCGCCAACGCACCCCTCACCGCCGCCTCCACCCCCGACCTCGACACCGCCCACCCCGGCGCCTGCCAGACCCACCACATCCGCCTGGTCGGCGCCCACGGCTACACCCCGGCCCTCCCCTCCCAGTTGGCCGAGACCTTCTCCCTCCCCGCCGACATCGCCGAGCACCTAGCAGCCTGCTACGGCGACCGTGCCTGGGAAGTCGCATCCCTCTCCCCCTCTCCCACCCGCCTAGTCCCCACCCTCCCCTTCATCGAGTCCGAGATCCGCTACGGGGCTCGCCGCGAGCTCGCCCAGACGGCCGCCGACGTGCTGGCCCGGCGCATGCGCCTCGCCTTCCTCGACGCGCGGGCGGCGCTCGAGACCCTGCCGCGCGCGATCGACGTCCTGGCGGAGGAGCTGGGCTGGGACGCGGCGAGGCGGGAGGAGGAGTGGGGTCAGACGGTGCGGTTCCTGCACTCCATGGGCCTCAGCCGCGAGTTGATGGGGTTGACGAGGGAGGATGTCCTTGCGGGGAAGCACAGGGAGAGGAGGAATTCGTTCGATGGGCGGAGGGCGGCGGTCACTGCCCCGACGAGCGGGGAGGGCAGGCTGGCGCTGCCGGCGCATGCTAATCTTGCTGCTAAGAGCATTGCGCTTGATGGGGCGGAGACGGATCACTAGATGCGGTCGTGGATGATGGGTGGATAGAGAATGATGGGTTTTTCTTTTCCTTGCATTGCCGGTAGAGAATGGATGGATGGACGGCGTTGGGAGTCTTTTGGCTGGATGGGTTAGACTCTACGGAGGAGTACCCCCTTGGCATTACCTACTGTACGGCAGTGTACGGTACCTTAGTTAGATGTTGCAGTTTTTGCATTCTGGCGATACCAAGCATCAATGACAACAGCATTTTAGAAGTTACTATCGTCCCCTATCCGCATGCGAAACCCGTCAACGCTTGGCTTCACCCCCAACGCAAGAAGGACATCAGAGCCAAATAAAGAAAGCAGTTTCAGACATCGTACGACAGAAGACGAAGAAAGAGGCTCAGATGTCCAGCCAAGATTGTCCAAGACTTTCAGGTTAACGGCGGCGATGCCCCCTGGACAGGGGGCCGCTCACTGACACTGGCGCTTGGCGCTGGAGTCCCGCGCTTGGCGGAGTCTCGGATATCTACCGCTGGTCCTTTGGGTTCCAGACCGTCGAGTCTGGAGAGGAGTTGGGATTGTGTTTTGTTTTATTTCGTCCTATGAGCAAGTAATAAGCTCTATTAGTAGTTCATGATCATGTCCGGGTTGCATTTGGAAAGCGCTCCGTTAACAGGATCGACAATATTTCTGATGGAATAATGTCAGCGGGGCGCATCTGCGCAGTCGGGAGCGGTGCTTGCTAGGAAAGCAATTCAGAGATCGGCTTGCATTACTTAGCAAAGCTTATTCTTTCAATCAGCAAGAATAAGCTGCAGACAGGCAGCGTTCGCGTCGGTCTGAAGTCCGCGTGGGAGGGTCTGGTCACTGAAAGTAAGCATCGATGTCCGTGATCGCCAAGTGCCGCAGCCAAGGACAACATGCAGCGGCAACGACCCTTGGCAGGGGCTGCCACTCCCAATTCAGCGTCCTTCTGTTACCCCCAAGACCTTGGCTCCTAGTGCTTTGAGCCGCCAGACTGGCGCCGACACAAGCAATACGCAAGCTTTAGGCCCGGGAAGGGCGCCGTGTCTGGGCTGCAGTGCCGGTACACGTGGAATTGTGATACTTCTTGGTAGGTATCAAGGAGGCAGCCAAATGCTCCTGGTCTAAGGAGGTCGAGACCGTAGCCGGGACTGCGACATGGCGGTAGGCGAGATGTTAGAGTTCTGCTCTATTATGGTGAGTCTCAACAATTGGTGATCGCCACCGCTTGTGGGCAATTGCGTGGGTTCATCTTATATACCTCCCCAGCGGCGTCCGCATTACTATTGCTACTCTGCTTCACTCTCGTTCGGTTCTTCAGGTCTGGCACCGTCACTCGTTTCTTTCTCCCGTTCTCTGTACCAATTTGTTTCCTCTTTCTCTCACAACTCCTCGTCAGCTGGTCCGACACGATGACTTCGTTCCTCCTCAAAGCCTCCCTAATACTCGCCTCGGCGAGCCATGTCCTCGGCTCCTGTTCGTACGGCACGTTCCTCCATCCACGTGCCGAAGAAGGGGCACCGGTCCCTATATCAACGTTTGGTTATACCGGCGCCAAAGGGCCGGTCAACTGGGTGGCTCTGAACCCCGAGACCAACCAGGCCTGCGCCACCGGGACGAAGCAGTCTCCCATCGATATGGTCGACGGAGTCTTCCAGATGGTATCGGCGGCCGACGTGAGGTTGGAGATACCCGACTTCGCCGAGGGAACCGAGTTCGAGAACCTCGGGACGACGGTCGAGATCATTGCCAAGGGAGGCTCGCTTCAGGTCGCCAACATGACCTACGAGTTCAAGCAGGCACACTTCCATCTTCCCAGCGAGCATCTCGACAACGGAACAAGCATTGCCAGTAAGGCCACTCTTCCCCCACAGCTCGACATGAAAGACCGACAACTGACTCATTCCACAGTGGAAATGCACATGGTCTTCCAGACCGCCCAGCAAGAGATAGCCGTCATCGGCGTCTTCATCGACCTCGACAACGGCGGCGCCCCCGCCGCCGCCGCAGCAGCCCCGACAGAGGCCCCCGCTCCCGCCGCCGAGAAGCTCCGATTCCGCATCCGAGGGGAAAAGAGACAAGAAGAAGCGGCCCCGAGCCCCGCGGCGACCTCGGCGGCGGGCTCGTTCGGCGGGCAGCAAGGGTTCCTGACCATCCCCATGGTCGAGGCGCCCGGCGTGTCCTCGACCGTGCTGGAGACCGTGTTCAGTAAGGTCGAAGAGATCGCGACGCCGGGCACGTCGACCGAGACGGGGCCCCTGGCCATGTCGGAGATCGCTCAGACCGTCTTGACGGGGTCGTTCCAGAGGTTAGTTCTGCATCTCGCACATCTTAAGAAATGTCTTGACCATCTGAAACGCATGCTGACGAGGGGGGACGAAATCTAGCTACTCCGGCTCCCTGACCACGCCCCCCTGCAGCGAAGGGGTGCGGTGGCTCGTCGCGACGCAGAAGCTCCAGATCCAGACGGCGACGTTCGAGAAGGTGCGCGGCGTCATCGGGTTCAACGCGCGGTATCCGCAGAACAAACCCGGCGAGCCTAATATGCTCCAGCTTGCGGCGGCCGCTGCCGCTGGTGTTCAAGCTCCCGTTGCTACTGCATGATCGGACTTGGAAAGATGTTGTTGCCGTTTAGATGGAGGATGTCGTCGAGGGATTGAGCGTCGAGGATGTTAGATTTTATTGTGAGCTCGGTGGTTTGATACCCTAGAGTGTGCTGGGACAAAATATGAACATGTCGTGGCCCAACCCCAACCTCAATTGTGGACATTGAATTCATGGTGTGGCTGAATGTCTCAACATTGGCGTAGGCTCGGCAAACAAACACTTTCTTGAAAATTTGCTCGTGTGACCGGTGGTTGGAAAGAGGTTGGTTGGCTGGATGGCAGTGGTGTGTCACTTGAGCCACAATCAGGTCTGACGATAGGTGATGGTGCGGCCACAGAGCCGGCGTAGCCTGGAATCTCGACGGCCCGAGACCATCATGGCGCGCCGGTAGTGGACGTGGCGCTCGTAGTGTGGTCTCATTGCGGACGGTGAAGCGGCGCCAGTGACCTCATGACTTGAGGAATCAAGAGCCAAAGCGATGGACCTTCTACTAGCAAATCATGCGGACTATGCCTCACCGCCGTTCTGATCACAACTGGATGACTCTCTTCTTTGCCCAAAAAGTGCTCGACATGATATACTTTTCTTCCCTCCACGAAGTATAGGATCTGAGATCTCGGATACGCCTTCAACGATTCCCAGGCCGATCGGATCGCTAACCCCTGGCACTCACAGCAGTGATTGAGGTGCGGCACCGATACCTAAAGTGGCTGGTCATCCCCCGCAAACCAGCGTGTACCACTGCTAACCCCCGCCTGAGAAGATCTGCATGCATGCGATCAGGGGGCCCCGGGATTGGGTTGCACCATCAAGCTTGACCGCAGCTTTGCAAATTCTTGACTGACGAGCAGTTTTCGGACCTTGTCGACTGATTATTATTTTCTGCTTCTCTCTGCTTCTTGCTCATTTAATTGTACTCCTAGACCTTCAGTATTGTTTGCTCGCTCTGGGACTTGATTGTTCAAGCTGTTGCGTCTTTCTCCACAGTCTGCTGGCGTCCGGTTCCTCGACCCGCGACTCCACGACGTCACTCCTTCCTGGGTGGGCGAAATCTGCATCCGAGCAAGACCAGCAGCTCCCAACAACGGTCTTCCGTCCTTGTCACAGCATCTTTAGAGAAGCACTTGCATACGAAGCTCGCTGAACTTGCGCTGCGACGAATTGGTCAATCAACTGCTTGCCCGGCGTCCAGCAGCCGTCTATTTTGCTGCGTCCACATCCCGTCGCCATGGCTCTCCGCGATGCGCCCGCGGCCGCGGGGTCGAGCTTCTTCGGCATGCCGATGAAGCAGGTGTCGTTGATTACAGTGAGGAACACCTCATACCCTGGTGGCTCAGACCTGTTTTAACGGTTCATGCTGACGCCCGACACCACAGTTAACCCTCCAGCACTCCGCCCTCATACTTGTACGTCGACCTCGGAGCCCGACCATCCCAGCCCCGATCGACCCTCGCTAATACCACGGGCTGTCGCAGATAATGCATTACTCACGAATAATGCCGCCAGTAGGCGACCACCGCTACTTTGCCTCGACTGCCGTCTTTCTCGCCGAGGTGCTCAAGCTAGCTGTGGCCCTCACCTTCTCCATGTACGAGGTCTCGGGGAGCCTCGCCCCTCAGACGCCGGCGACGGTCATGTTCCAGCAGATATACAACTCGGTCTTCTCGGGGGACGGGTGGAAGCTGGTCATTCCGGCGACCCTGTACACCCTCCAGAACACGCTGCAGTACGTGGCTCTGGGGAATCTGGATCCGGTGCATTTCCAGATATTATATGAGCTGAAGGTACGCTTTCTGCATGGGAAGATGTTGCAGGAGAGGCACATCCATCGGCTAACATTGCTCGTGTTGATGCAGATCCTCACGACAGCCTTCTTCAGCGTACTAATGCTCGGCCGGCCACTCGGATCCAGGAGGTGGCTGTCGCTCGTGATCCTCACCGTCGGCGTCTCCATCGTGTCGATACCCTCCAACTCAAAAGACCTAGCCATGGTCATCCACGACACGAGCGACCACTTCTTCCCCACATCGGTGCACGAACTCGGCCACATGGCGAACGAAGTGGCCGACGTCGCCATGGAGCTGACGAAGCGCGCCGTCGGCGGGCTGGCGGGCGAGTTCACCAAGCGGTCCGCCACGTACGAGGGGATCAAGGAGGACCAGGCCGGGACCGTGGCGATGAACTACTCGGTCGGTCTGATGGCCGTGCTAGTCGCCGCCGTCGTGTCGGGCCTGACGGGCGTCTACTTCGAGAAGGTGCTGAAGGACTCGCCGACGCCCGTCTCGGTCTGGACGCGGAACACCCAGCTGTCCTTCTACTCGCTCTTTCCGGCCCTGATATTTGGCGTGATCTTGAAGGACGGCGCCGAGATTGCCAAGCACGGCTTTTTCGACGGGTACAACTGGATCGTCTGGACGGCCATCGTCCTGCAGGCCGTGGGCGGCGTGCTCGCGTCGCTGGTTATCAATTACGCGGACAATATCGCCAAGAACTTTGCTACGAGCATCAGTATCATCATCAGCTTCCTGTTCAGTGTGTGGTTCTTCGACTTCAAGGTCACGTTCACGGTGCGTTGCCCCTTCCCAGTTAAACCCACGCTTCTACCAACTAACACAATCCTTGTTCACAGTTCCTCCTCGGCACGGCCCTAGTAATCGCCTCGACCTACCTCTACAGCGGTACGGAGCGGCGGCGGGGGCGTCCCCCGCCCATCAGCGTCGTCAGCTTCGAGAAGGCCACCATCGACCGCACGCCGCGGTTCACCGACGCCGACAGGCTGAACACCGACCCCATGGACTCGGTCAAGCCGTCGTCGTCGTCGTCGTCGTCGGACTCTCTGATGCCGCCCTCCACCGGCCTCACGACGTCTAGGCCCGCGTCGCCGATGCTGCACCACGTGCGGACACCCTCTGCGAGGGGGAAGAGGTTCGATGACTAGAGTGGACGGCGTAACACGGTGACGCTTAAGAGTAGGGAAGGGAGATACCCCGGCACAAGGCAATAGGGAGGCTGTGTATGCCGCGGGCATTTGATGCCCCGTTGCGCGATGTCGCGCCGAAGTGATGAGACGCCTCATGCCTCGCAAATGCGCAGCGTGGTGGTTGTCACCACTTCTCGAGTCTCGTACCCTAACTTGGTATACGATGCTTGAGCGGCACTCCCGCAGAAGTTGGATGATTAAACCAGGGCACGCGGGGACGGAAGGGTTCACATGGATGGAGGTGCTGATGCCGCAGCGCCGTGTTGGAAACGGCTAGACATCGGCAGAGTCCACAGCATACTCGGGGGCTGTTGATAGACTATAGACGGCGGACTGGCATACAATACACGAGAGACAGTGACGACAATACCACAGTACGCATAGGGATAGGAAAATTAGAGCTCACTGCATGCATATGGACTCTTTGATCTTGGGATGACTGTAGTCGTTGACAAGTGGCTGCTGAGTCACATGCATACCTGCCTAGAACCTTTCAGACAAGCTCACACACACGGGGAGTTCAGCTCAGATCATCGATCTAAGTCCACGTGTCTCGACTAGCCCCAAGACAGCAGGACTATCACAACGCAGGCGGGAATCTGCCGCACGAGATTACTGAAGAACATGGCAAATATGGTAGATCCCTTTGATAATTTCCATTTGTCGAGGGGTCCGCCAGAGCCCAGAGGAGACCCGGGCTGAGGTAACCCACTACCTCGACATCATCGAGACGTCAACCCCGCCCGCCCGTAGACAACCCTCCGGCGCGGACCGGTAGCTCTGTGGAGCTGCTGGTCGTCCACTGTGCTGGAGTGCGTTGGCTGATTGACGTGACGTCCTGTAGCTGCAGATGCCCGGAATGTCTGACAATGTCTGATAGGCTGCGAAATGAGTGCCTCGTACAGTGCTTTTCGCCCGAGGTTTCCCTCTTTGGGTTGACCGGCTTCATTACAGGCGTGATGGCCTGTCTTTTGACATGGAGGGAACCATGTCCAGCTGCTGGGGTTGAATACCGTGCCAGTGACAGATCACACGGGCTGACGAAAGCCGTCCTCTCATTAGCACCAGCGGGCTGGCAGAACCGTCACGAAGGTGTGTGTGCGGAGCATTTCAGCCGCAACGAGCCGCCTGCTGGTGGTGGTTGTGTGGTGTGGCTAAGCGGCCCGGACAAGAAGGTCCGGAGCGAATGGTTCGTTTTTGGGGCCAGAAGGTGATGGAATCACTGACTGACAAGCTGCCACTTGTTGGCTGCAAACACCAACAAGCAACGACAAGGCTGGTGTGGCACGACGGGACCAGTGTTGCAGATCGCGATCCATGGTGATGTAACTGCCGTTGCGCTAAGCGTGGGTTTCCCCACCGTACAAGCATGAATATGGTCCGGTCGAATAATACCCGAGGAGAGCTTCCTCTCGCAGCGCGGTCGACTCGAAGAGAACCGGAATCTTTGCCTGGGTGCCTCTGACGGCATATAAGGTAGCTAGGGCTTCCCCGAGCCGCCACCTCATTGGCCAACTACCAGAGACGCTGTTCGCTGACTTCATCTCCCTCTCTCTCTCTCTCTCTCTCTCACACACACACACACTCACTCGCAAGAACAGCATCACCATCACCTCAAGTACCGTGCATCTGCGGCAGTCTTATGCTCCCATCAAGCCCCTGGCTGACCTTCATCTCGGGTACCTGACTCTAGCCCAAACTTCAAACCATCCTTTGGATGCGCGAGATGCCATGAATCCCACCGACCGCAGCTGGTTATCGACGGTAATGACACCGGAGAAGGTGCCGACATTCGACTTCACCGAGTACGGAACCCCCGTCCCGGAGTGGCAGGCCTTCGTGGCGCACCACCCGGAAAAGGGCCGCACCGCCAAGATCCCAGCCGACGAGACGGTCGCGCAGATGCAGTTGCAGTCGAGGGAGAACGAGGAGCGCAGCGAGCAGTCGAGGAGCAACATCGAGGCCAAGGGGCTGGAGGACAACGTCACCGTCCGGGACACGGAGATCCGCGGGGGCGCCAGCGACCAGGAGAGGCTGACGGCGCGCGTGTACACGCGGAACACGCGCGAGGACGAGCTGCGGCTCGACAAGGTGCCGGGGGTTGTGTACTACCACGGCGGGGGCTACGTGTTCGGCACGCCCGACACGGAGCGGTACCTGTGCAGTCTGCTCGCATCGAGGCTGAGGGTGGTTGTGGTGCACATCTGCTACCGCCAGGCGCTGCAGCATCCGCACCCTGCCGCCCACGAGGACGGGAAGGACGGGTTCGAGTGGGTCGTTGAGAATGCTGAGCGGTTCGGCATCGACCCGGCGCAGATTGTGGTCGTGGGTCTGTCGGCCGGGGCGGCTATAGCCGCGAGCACAACGTTGAGGGTGTGTAATGAGGATGCTAAGGAGAGGCAGACCGGCACGAGTCCTCGTCCGGGAAAGAGGAAACGGACGGACGACGGCAAAGAAGGGAGCGAGCAAGGCACGGAGCCTCCCGAAGACGATATTCCCGGTGGCACCCTCCCCGATGACAAGGTGGTCGACCGGTCCTGCAGTACCGCTGGGAGGGTGAAGCCGAAGGGGAGGATCAAGGGGCTGCTACTGATCGTCCCGTGGCTTCTTCAGGAAAACGCCTTTCCATACCACCTATTTCGGTCTCGCGAAGGGACGTCGAGGGTACAGTGCGCACAACCGCCATCAACGTCCAAAGCGGTCTATGACCAAATCTCCGGAATGTTGGCGGCGCAGGATAAGTCCGACCCGCTGCTCAACGTCCCGCTTGTCACGGACGAGGAGCTGCAGAGGTTCCCCCGGACTGCTTTCATGATTGCGGGGATGGACTTCTTCCGGGACGATGGCCTCATCCTTGCTGAGAAGCTGCGGGTGTTAGGGTAAGTGGCTGCCAGGGATTTCTGCTTGGAATGTCTTAGATTCGGCGACTGCTAACAGGGCACTGACACGCAGGGTGCCACGGCGAGTGCACATGTTCCACGGCTTGCCGCACGACTTTCGGGAGTACGAAGAGCTATGGGCCAGCAAGCGTTTCGACGAGCTCTTCTTGCTGCTGATAAACTGGGCTCTCGAGAGGACCATATCCTCCACGGATGTCGGTTTCCACGTCGAGCAAAGGCCCGAGCATCCCGAGTTGAAGAACCAGGAGTGTAAGACTCAGGGTCCTCCTTACGTGCCCCGCAACACTCAGACCGATCAGCCCTTGAAGCGGAACTGATGTCCTTGCATGGTTTGCGTTCTGAGTTTGCATGTCGGTCGAACCAAGGGAGGGAGTATAAGGATAGACGGAGTTTGGCGAGGCAACAGGCCTAGGTGATAGTGAGACACTATCCAGAAAGGTTGAGCACCACAGCCAGCCGCCGGAGGGTAGGCCTGCTTCATCTCACGTCACGTCATCGACCCAGGTCGGCTGCTAAGGGCAAATCACAGCCATATGCATGGTCAGGGCGTTATGGTTACATGTGGATATCCCGAGATGCGAAGTTGCTAGATACAGTCTCAGGGTTGAGCTGGCAGTATATGGTCGATGGAAAGACCAGCATCCTGATGGTGTGCCCAGGTTGGATGTCCGACGGATGCTGCATATCGTGCATCTTTCGTCTTTCGTCTTTCACATACCATGCATGAAGCTATGTTAGTCATCGCGATGTACATCTTGATGTCAGGTCACTGGAACCTAGAGACTGCTGCAAACACAGTCACGGCCACTTGGTATCAGTGCACTATGCTTGAGTATCACCTGTGAGACTTCTCCCGCTTCATTTCCTTGCCCTCTTTTCGTATCTTTTTCCACTTCGTCACCCCCTTCTATAGTATGTGTATTGTCGCTGAGCATAGACAACTCACACAGCCGTAGAGCCTGCAACATATGATGAACACCAACAGAGGATAGAGCCGAGAGAAAAGATACGATTCTTGATGCCCCTATACCGGAGGTCTATAACCAAGGCCCGGCACGCCTAAGGACTCTGGTTGGGCTCGGTAAGCTTGACACCCACTTGTCTAACTATGCTGCTTGGTAAACGGGTCTTTGACACAGTCATCCTGCCAACAAGATAGAAACAGTTGCAAAAGAGAACCATAGTCTTCCAAATCCTGCCAGAGACTGAGCGAATCCGGAACATCATTACAGGCCATTGGTAACATACCAGAGTGTCTAAGGCTCCCTCTTAAGAACATGTTGTGGGCACGAATACTAACGCTCCTGTTTATCTATGCCAGGAATGGGTTCAGAGACAGAAGACGTGGGCCTCTGGACAATGTACTTTACCATTGTTTCATTGAAGTGCCTACAATGTGCCACGGTGGTTACCGAATTGGTTGTGGTTGTTTTCACTCACGACATCCCTTTATCGACCTTGTTCGATACTTCACTTACATGTACTATATAAAGACCTGGTGTCTCGAGTCCTTGTGCCTCTTGCCTTCGATCTTAACAAGACTAAACTATCATCCTGACCTTGTACGTCTGGCTTTATCAGCACTACTACGGCTAGCCTACCGATCCCGGCTCTTGAGGGAACCCACAATCTTGACGACTGGGGCTCACGACTGCTCCAGACCCTACAGATCATGGGCCTTTCCGATGTCGTCCTCACTCAGAATCCCATGGCGAAAACACCGGAGAAGATAGCTCAGTCTTCACGGTCATGCTCCCGACTGTTTATCAAGTCAGAGGTCGGCTCAAGGCTTCTGGGTGGGACTTCCACAGATCCAACCAGGACCCCAAGAGTCTGTACGACCTGATCATGAATGCCATACACCAGAAGCCGAACGACCACACGGTGGGGGCCATCATCAACCAATTCATACGTCTAATATCGAACCAGCAACCGTTCTTTACTGCATACCTCGTCCAAATGAGTCACCTCAAGACCTGCTGGCCCAGTTCGGGTGCCGAGTAGACGATGATTTTACTCTCTGGGTGGTCTTGAACGCGATTGAGCAACAATTCCCGGTCGCTCATGGCTTAATTATGCGTGAGATGTTCGATGGAACTCTGACCTGGGCCGGCTTGATGGGGAGTATCCATTAGCTTCCCGAAAACTAAGGGAGGAATAGGTTTTTGGAGCGAGGTCTACTAGGACAGGAAGGAGCGCGAGAAGGGAAACATCATATGTGCCGTACAGGGTCACCCTACCAGTTCCTTTTGAGGCCAACGACTGACATTCCTTAGCCTAACAATACTAGAAAGATGCTATCTCGACCTCAGTTACGGCCATAGGATACTTTGAAAAGGATACCTGGGAAGGATACTGAGGAAGACGAGCATTGTCTGAACAAATAAACATCCGGTCCATGGTTAGTGTTAGTGGTCAATACTCTCAAGCCTGCTGCCCTCTTCGGCCACAGTTATCTGTGAAACAAAGCTTCACGGTTGCCTCCTTAACCAGGTTGTCCTGCTTGTGACGGCTAAATGTAATCACACAGCTCTCACTCGGCAACGTGAGCCTCCCTCGCGAACAGAAAGTGCACAAAATGCCAGACGCCAAACAACCGCTCTTCAGCGCTCCTACGCGAAGACTCGAGGCGTTAGGCCAGGGGTACGGTTCAGAGTTTGAGGGCGAATGCCGATGTGCCGTGATCTCACACTGTTTTGGATTGTCACCAGAAGCCCAGCTGGATAAATTCGAGATCGGAGCATTCTGTTTCGACGATCTGCAATGCGTAACACGACGGCTCTCGAAGACAGCGATTGCCGAACATCATGGCGACGGAGACGATGCCATATAAAGCTAAAGTGTATCTCCTTGACGGTGAGCAAAGGCCGCATTTTGCAAGTGTCGAAAGCATACGTAGCCGAATATGTCGTCCAAACTGGCAGCCGTGCTGCCCCTTTTACTCACCCTCACTACATCCCAGAAGATAGGCACAGCCATACCCGAAGTCCACCCCAGGCTAACAACCCAAGCCTGCACCACAGCCGGCGGCTGCGTCACCCGGCAAAGCTTCCTGGTAACCGACGCGCTGTCTCGGCCGCTGCACGCGACCGGCGACCCCAGCGTCTCCTGCAACCCCCTCAACACCACCCTGTGCCCGGACGCGGCGACATGCGCGCAGAACTGCGAGCTCGAGGGCGTCGAGTACGGCAGCATCGGCGTCGCGACGGCCGGCTCGGCGCTGACGATGCGGCAGTACCTCTTCGACGGCACCGCGTACAAGTCCGTCAGCCCGCGGCTGTATCTCCTGGCCGAGGACGGCATGAACTACGAGATGCTGAAGCTCGCCGGCCAGGAGCTCACCTACGACGTGGACGTGTCGCAGCTGGGCTGCGGCATGAACGGCGCGCTGTATCTGTCCGAGATGGAGGCTTCCGGGTCACGGAGCGACCTCAACCCGGCGGGCGCCCAGTACGGGACGGGTTACTGTGATGCGCAGTGCTTCAACACCACGTTCATCGGAGGACTAGTATGCCACCAACCCAACCTCCCCGAACCACCACAAGACTAACCATCAACGAAACAGCCCAACCTCAACAACTCAGGCTCCTGCTGCAACGAGATGGACATCTGGGAAGCCAACAGCCTCGCCACGGCCCTAACCCCGCACACCTGCAGCTCCCCGGGCCCCTTCCTTTGTGCCGGCGACGAAGAGTGCGGCAAGGACGCCGGCGTCTGCGACAAGTCCGGCTGCGGCATCAACCCCTTCTCGACCGGCGCGAAGACCTACTACGGCCCGGGCCTGACGGTCGACACCGCCAAGCCCTTCACGGTAGTCACCCAATTCGTCACCGCGGACGGCACGCCCTCCGGCGAGCTGACCGAGATCCGGCGGCTCTACGTCCAGGGCGGCCGCGTCATCCCCAACGCGGGTGTGAGCGCCACCACCTCGGTCGCGTCGCAGTACGCCGCCCGCGCCGCGGAAGCACATGATGCCGCCCCCGCCGCGGCGGCCGGAGGCGCGATAACGCAGGACTTCTGCACGTCCCGCAACGCGAGCTCGTTCCTGCGGCTCGGCGGGATGGCCGGGATGGGGGCCGCGCTGGGGAGGGGCATGGTGCTGGTGTTCAGCATCTGGAACTCGGAGGGGGATTTCATGAACTGGCTGGACAGCGGCGCCAATGGGCCTTGCTCCAACACGTCTGGTGACCCGGCGCTGATTGTCGCTGGGAACCCGGACGTGTCAGTGACGTTTTCGAATATTCGGTGGGGGGATATTGGGTCGACGTTCAACGCGACTGGAGGTGGTCCTGGTGACGTGGTGAGCGCGGCCAAGGAGGAGCAGAGCGAGGGGAGCGGCGTTGGAATGAGAGGCTTGGCTGGCATGGGGTGGGTTGGAATGGCGGGGTTTATGGGGTGGTTCGCGCTGTTTTGGTGAATGTTTTTCTCTCCTACGCGTGATGTGATGCCCACGCGAAGTGGAATGTAAACAATGCATGGAAATGGGGGTTTGCAGAAGATGTGTGTATTAGCAGCGATATTGTAGAAAACATCCTGGCCCTTTATAGCTCTGAAGTACACGATGGAGCTGGCCGACTCTATAAGTTCCACTCGTCCGATCCCAATTATCCAAAAGTCCCGCCCAAAAAGTAAGATTCCACAGCCGGTAAACAAAAGGAGTCAAGGTTGTCTATCTGAGGGCGCCGGACGCCCACCCCAGATGTTTTCGCATTTCCGCGGAATCTGCACAAAGGCCAGACTCCGTCCCGTTCTCCTCCACTTGACACCGATCCTCCCATTTCTCTGCTCCGGGCTCCGGGGGGCTTAGAGGAGCATGAGGAGGCCGGCGAAGATGCTGCCAGCGACGCCGACGGTCTTGCCGGTGAGGGCAACAGCGGCGTTGCCGCTGGCGACGGGGGCGGCACCAGTGGAAGACGCGTTAGCGGTCTCGGAAGTGGAGGCAGAGCCGGTCTTGGAGGGGCTGCCAGAAGTGGTCTTGGTGGACAGGGTCGTGGAGGCGGAAGACGACGTCGAGTCGGTGGTCTCGCTAGCGGCAGTTCCGGTCGAGGTAGAGCTGGTCGTGGTGGTGGAGCTGACGCTCTCGGATGAGGTATCGGAGCCGCCGGACTTGGTGACCTCGAAGGTCTCGGACTGGGCCAGGATGCCGGTGTTCTGGGGGTCGGTGGACAGCAGGTTAAACTTGTACTTGGCGCCCGGGGTGGCGACGAAGTTGGTCAGGCTGAAGCTGCCGTCCGAGGTCTTGACCTTGTCGCCGACAGGGATGGGCGTCATGTTGCTCTGGTCGACGAGGACGAGGTCGAAGGTGGACGGGTCGGTCGACACCGAGGTCCACTTGATCTCGATGGTCTTGGAGAAGTCGAGCTTCTCGTCCTTCTTAGGGGAGGTGACCATGATAGCTGTAGTTGGGGCATTGCTGTCAGTTGGGACTGTCCGATCGGGTACCCGACCAGGTAGAGAGACGGTATTTACCCTGGGCAGCGGCGAGCATGCCGGCGAAAGCGAAGAGCGTCTTGGAGAGCATTTTGGCGTGGGTTTGACGGATCAAATTCTACAATATTTTCGAGTAGCGACAGTGAGTTGCGAACCGGATCGTGTGCTGAAACGAAGGACTGGAGCGAATGTAACGAATCTGGCGAGAGATTCTAAGGCGTCGATACTGGCTGAAGGGAAAACAAGAACCAGAAGAGAGAAATTGATTACAATCAACAGCCCGTTGCGGGCACGAGGGGATAAGTACTGTACTACGGCATTGATTGCCCAACTGGGGCCGCCCACACCCACCCGCACAAAAAGGCCCATGACCACGCTAGCACCGCGTTTGTCTCTCCTATTTTTCGCGCCATCAGTGATCACCAAAGCAGGTTTCGCTTTTCTCAGCAAACCAGATGTCTGCGATCAAGCTGCCTGTTCCTGGTACCCTCCACAAAAAACGAGCCTTTCCCCCCACTGTATCAGCACGGCTGCTACAGTACATTGATCAGCCTGACGAGTGACCTCGTTTTTGAGTCTCGACGTTTTTTGCCTGCCCCTGAAAGCTCGTGATTTGGCCTGTCAAGCCTGGTCATGGAAGAACGTTGGGTTGACTTAGCTGATAAGAAACCGCAATGCTATCCACAAGTGATCTCTTCAGTGACAGCCACATGGACGGTTTAGTGGGAGCCGCATCGTATCGCAATCTCCCGAGGGTTTGCCCGTCGCCTTCAAATACGAACGGGATCTGCTGCCTTGTGAAGATCCTTGCTCCATGGCGCGACTATCTTTATTAAGCTCCCCCCCTGGCTGCTCCCCTGATCAAGGTAGCGATGACTATCTTTTTAAGTTGTACAGGGGTCATTACGATGTTGAAAAGCAGCCAGGACCATGATTTTGAACCGATAGCCTTAAGGATCCGTACGTCATACGATGTTTGAAGTTAAGAGACCCAATGGGACTTGACTCACCTGCTGAGAGACGTCGCGAGCAGAAAGGGACTTCGGCCCAAAAGTGGCACTGACGAATGGTCGGTTAGAGGCGCCCGCTACTGCAGGTACACGATTGCTTCGCCCCAAAGTGGCTCAATCGATGCATGTTCAGGCACACCCGTCAGAAACTGGCTTTCAGCTGCGATACGTCCCCGTCTCTGCCGCCTGTCACATTCTGCCCCGTACAGGAGTCTCCCTCTTTTCTCTCAGCGAAAGTTCGCATCCTGCCTCCAACGGACCTCACATTTGGCTGCGATGCAAAACAATCATTCGGCCTCTAAGGATACTACCATCCCCGATTGCCACATGTGAGATCCGGTCGGATACGGTACGAGTCGTTGCTGATGAACTTCTTCGATACGAGGAACAATCATGCAGACTCGGTAGCTCGGGAGCAAAATATGGAGACGATTCATGAAATTTCATCCTTGGCTTTCTTGGCTATTGTTCGGCCTCAGCTCTCCGGCATCTCCTTGCCGGGCAGCCCGGGCCACCTCTCCTGCCTCCGAGCTGGCTGGCCGAATGTTTCCAAAAACAGCCTGACGCGACACCAACTTCTCCGCGAGTGCCTCTCCAAAACCTCATCTGTGAACAACCAACACTTGCACCTCCCCCCGTGTCTGTCGCCGCCGGCCCTCCATCCGGTGCGATTGATTCGGAAAGTCATCCCGTCCCACTCACACACAGATCCCGCCGCAGTCGGCTCCACCGTTTTTCGGATCGCAGTCGTCTCGCGGGTCATCCACGCACATCTTCCTCCCGTCTCTGCACCGGAGCCCCGCGAAGCCGCCGCAGAACGTCGGTGTCACGCAGATGCCCGGCGCGTCGCACGCCATGCCGCACCCGCCCCTGTACGGGTCGTCGATGCATATCTGTCCTGTCGGGCACGGCTTCTGCTGGATGCGAAACCCCCCGCAGGACTGGTAGGTGGACGTCGGCTCCGGCGGCGTGTCGCTGGTCGTGCCTGTCGCGACGCACGTTGACGTGCTTGTTACTGTAGCGGTTTTGGTTGGTCGCTTTTGCTCTGCTGGTATGGCTGCGGCCAGCAGGGAGAAGAGGCCTGTGGAGAGGAGGGTTGAGAGGAGCATCTTCGAGATGAGCTGTGTTCGGGTCGGGCAACGTTGGGAGTGTTGACTGGAAGCCTAACAGACAGTCTGCGGCTTCCCTTTCCAGTTGGTGATTCGCGACTTATATGCTCGCCCCGACGTGGAAACAAGGTTCGCTTCTCCCAGGTCCCAGTCGCTCGTTTCCAAGCATTTTCGTTTTGGAACGGCTGAATCAACAGCGTCATTCCGGGCAAAATGTCTGAGATGCGCTGAAAGAAGGACACCTGCCAAGCCGGAGTTCGTCCGTCTCTCCCATTTTATCCTGAAATAGAAGCTTCGATATTGCGCCAAGGGGTGACAACGTCGCTGCGACAGGTGAAATCCGGGGTAAAAGCTGTGGCTTTCCGCGTTCTGTGTCATCAAGCAGGCCAGTAGCGGCTTGACTCTTTTCCTCCACGCGAAAAGACCCTGATCTTGAGTTCAGAAACGTGACAGGGAATCACAAGTGTGGTTACAATGTACAACACCCAGCCATAGCCTCGTACTTGTCTTGATGCGACCGCACTTTATCTCCTTCGTTCCGTCGCCAGATTGGTTTTGACGATTACTCAAGCCCGGCCAGCTGAGCCTGGCTCCTCAATTGTCTCGTTGAGGAGCAAGACACAGATGTACGAAACGACGGCAACTCGATCCTCGATTTGTCGACCGGCTCGGGCTTGCGGAAGTTCGCAAGCGTTCGTTCCCATCAAGCCTTCGCTTCGGCGCAGCTAAACAGCCAAACTCGGCCTGAGTTACCCCGACTTCACGCTCGACGTCGACCTCTCCAACTTTGTCTCAACTTCAGTGGTGGGCAATTTTCCCCCATTGACCTCAACAGTGACCTGAATTATTGGAGCTGGACGTTGAAGTGTGGGGTAATTCATGGGGTACAGCAAGCTACTGATGCCGGATACGCGATCATGATGGCGACCGATCCTCTTCCGATGCATTGGAGCGAGCTTGTGTTGGGGTGAAAGGATGTTTAGAGAGGGATAAAAGGTCGCCAACCTCCGCCAAGAGGTGTCTTCTGGTCGTGGTGGTACCTGCGACATCCACCCTCCGGCTGTACATCTGTCTACCCCCGTTTCCGACACCATGAGGCTGTCGTCACTTTTTCCGTTCGTGGGTACAGCTGCAGCAGCGCTCTGCAGAAACCACACACTCTGGCTATGCGGCGACAGCACAATGGCCCCAGGAGGCGGCCACAACGGCACCGAAGGATGGGGCCAGTACCTCCACTACTCCCTGGATCCTCACATCCGGGTCAACAACTCGGCCTATGCCGGGCGAAGCGCCAGGACCTTCACGAGAGAAGGCAGATTCCAGGCCATCATGGACAAGATCATGCCCGGTGACTGGGTCGTCATCCAGTTCGGTCATAATGACGGTACCTAGCAGCACTTCCCTCTACAGAGCGTCGTCCTTCCCCAATGCTAAACTCGCACAGGCGGTATCCCAGCCACCGACACCAAATACCGCGTTGACTGCCCTGGAATGGGAACAGTGACCTGTCCCGTAACCTACAAGTTTGCACCCCCTCGTGCCCTCCCCTCGCACCCTGTCCGACACTAACAACACACCCAGCAACCAAACAGAAATAGTCCAAACCTACGTAACCTACCTCCTCAACGCCTCCTCCACCTTCCTCTCCCTCGGCGCCCGCGTGGTCCTCACCTCCCCGACGCCCACGAACCCCTTCGAACACGGCGCCTACGCCTTCGACCCAACCATCTACGCCTACTACTCCTGGTACATCGCCTCCTCCCTCGGCGGTCCGGCAGCGGGCGCCTTCTACGTCCCCCACGGCGCGTACGCGGCCCAGGCGGTCGGGCTCTCGGGCGAGGCTTCGGCGGACGCCAACTATCCCATGGACAACACCCATCTGTCGCCGCACTACGCCGACGTCTTTGCGCGGGCGTTCGTGCTGGGGCTCAAGTGCGGGACGGCGCCGTTGCAGGGGTGGGTGGTCAACGCTACTTCGAGGGTGGAGGGCGACGTGCTGGGGACTTGTCTGTCGGCTAATGAGACGGTGCCGATCTGAGAGTTGGTAATGCGGGAGTGGAAGATGGACGGAGACATGGGTCGGGGAGGATAGAGACCCAGTGAGATGGGCCTGCTGTGTCTGATGAGTGGCTTCAATGAGATGGGACTGTATCACTGCTATCGGACGTGGACCGTCAGCGTTGCCACGGGGCGTCTGTACTGCTCGGCAAAACGGTCGAGTTTGAGTCGGCTCATGTCTTTCCTGTCGAGGTCTCCAAGCAGCTTGTCGAACACTCGTGTCTTCATGGAGTTATCTCGAGTCTCCTGACTATGAACTAGTCGCCTGGTCGGTCATCCAACTGCCTAGCTCTCCGCAGTAATTCGACAACCTCGTGTCTCCCGCGTTCAACTGCCCAGTCCAACGGCGTCTTGCCATCCTTATCCTTAGTATCGATCTGCGCACCCTCCTGCAGTAGGATCTCGACCATTTTATCTCCCCCTAGATAGGCAGCCCAGCTGAGCGGCGTCCGGCCAAGCTCATCCTGGGCCTCTACACTGGCACCGGCTTCAATGAAAAAGTTGACGCTTGCTTCAGTCCCCTCTGTGGCTGCGTGTAGAAGTGGAGTCCAACCATTGACGTCTCGTGCCTCGAGATCGGCGCCAGCGTTGAGCAGAATCCTAGCAGCAGCCAAGTGATTCCCGCTAAGTGCTCTTACAAATGCTCCTTGGCCAAGCACATTCATTGCTTCGGTATCAGCACCCACTTCTAGAAGTGCCCTGACGTCGGACTTTGCCGCGCATGCCCTGTTGTATGACAGTGGAGCGTGCCCACGTTGTCCCTGGTCAATCTGACATAGGGCTGACCGTGTCTCCTGGCTTAGCTTGAGAAGAAACAAAACGACCAGGTCGTCATCCTGCTCAACGGCATTCCATAAGAGCCCCGGTTTCCTAGCATAGCGGAACGATCGATCCCATCTCCCCGATGCGTCGCTCTGGCTAAAAATCTCGCAAAGTTCGTGCAATTTTGGAGACGACTTCTCGGAGTGGGCGATGACGTGTAAGATAGCGAGTGCAGCCTTCCTGTTCTTCGTGGCCAGGGCTGCGAATAACGGCGGCCCAAAACGCTCCTTTCCCACCTCGAGCCCGGTCTGCCCCGATGCTGCTGCCTGAGCAGAAATAAGAGCGGCCAAATCGTTCTCCGCCAGGACGTACATTAGCGTGACGTTTCTTGAGTAGTGCCGAGCCCGGTAGTGCTCAAAAGAGTTGTGCAGGGGCAGCCATTTTGAGAGCGGGAAGTTCCGTAGGAAGTCGTCCTGAGGGATACCGCCGGCAGCTGCAGCGTCGGCGTGGACCAGCACACTCTGCGTGGCGTACTCCAAGAACGGAAGTTCTGCTTTGACTGTATCGGGGACGGTGAGGGTGGCTGATGACTTGGATATGCACTCTGAGACCTGCATGTCGGCCCCATTGATGTATGACAGGCAGCAGCTTTTCAGCCTGTCGTGGCTCTCGGCCTCGAATGCATCGCCCAAGTCTGGCCACATGGCACTCAGCCCACCTTCTTTCAGCAGGAAATCTCGCACTGACTCGTGAATGAACTGGACAGTTCTGATCTGCCGCAGGGCTGCCGTGGCCGCATCGTCGTCGTCCTTGTCGTCGGGGTTGGTCTTGGTCTTGGTCTTGGTCTTGGGCTTGGCATCAATGATCTCAGCCAGACCTTTCGAGGAGTTAAGAATGAAGCGTTCGACTCGATCCTCCACCAAGTCCCATTTACCCAGTGACTGCGTCTGAGTGCCAATGTGGACAGCGCAAAACAGCTCCTCGGGCACCAGAGGGCGGCGCGCAAATAGGATCCACTGGAGACATAGCAGTAACTCGTCTCTGTGGCGCGGATCGCGCACGAGTATGTCGCGGAAAAGATCACTCAGGTCACCAGGGAGATCTTCCAGCTTCTCGCGGACGTAGCTAGAGGGTCGACCCTCGTCGTCTGCTTTGTTCAAGATATCAACCACAAGAACAACCCACATGAAGACCCCTGACGCTTTTTCCTGTATCCGAGCGAGGATCTCGTCCCGAAACTCAACATTGTCGGCTTCGATATCTAGCCGGCTTTCGACGTACTTCTTGATGTCTTCAAAGTGCTCGTCCTGCTCTTCCAACACCAGTCCCAGGCTTTTCGAGATGGTGACGCGTGGATAGTGACGGCTTGAGAATAGGACCCGAAAACTGATCTGGTTCGACGTAGCATAGTAGCCGAGCTCCTCAAAGAACTTAACCATGGCCCTAATCTCGTTCTCCGGGCACTCGTCAAGTGCATCGATGAAGCAAGCCATAGGCTCGGACGACTTAAGGAGATGCACTGATTCTTCAAAGACTTTCTTCAATGGCTCGAGGCTCCAGACATAGTTCTCAGTTGCATTCCACGGAGCAATCTCTGCAGCATCAAACGCCTGGCGTAAGTGAGGCCGTGGCTCCAGTAGTTGCAGAAGTAGCGACCGGTACATGCCAATCGTCGTCTTCTCAAGGTCGGCTCCCCGCGCGTTAAAGAAGAAAGAGACGCTGTTGCGAGACCTCCGGGGATATTTGGTGAAAACAAACTTCATGAGAGTCGACTTTCCGGCGCCGGGTTTCGCCTTGATCCACAGGAAACCATGATGGTCTTCGAGCTTTGCGGGATCGAGCCAGTCGAGATAAGCTGTGCTCTTCAAGAACCAACTGCATGTTCTGGCGTGGGCCGGCTTGACAGACAGAAAGCGACTGTCAATCTGATCAAAGCGTAATGACCGCATCAGTGCCTCGCGCTGAGCGTCGTTGAGCGCGTTCCAGTTCTGAGTGCTTGGACGAGAGCTTGTTTGGCCGATCATCTTGCGGAGAGCAGCGGCAACCTTCAGATATTCCGGGTCCTCGGCATGGGTAAATTGACATATGCCCATATGGTCTCTGTAGATGTGTTCGGTTGTTTCGAGGGAAGCCAGACCGAGATACGAAGACGTGTCGTCGACGACCTGAACCTACTGTCAGCGAAAGCGTCACTTATGCTATCCCAAAAGAATCCCACCTGTTTGTTGCCGAGCGCACGAAGGCCGTTCACCTCTTGAAAAGAATATATCTTCCACCGTTGCTCTTCAGCCATTGGGTTAAACTCGTCCCTCAGCTCTCTGAGGCGCTCGGATGTCGGCAGGAGTGCATTCACAATCTGGTCGTTGACGGAGACACCGGCAGCAATCCTGACAAACTTCTCCAAGACATGATGGAAAAGGCCGCGAGGGTCCGCACCGCTATGAGGAGTCCCAAAGAACATTATCCCGATGGTCGATTCGAAACCCGTTCGATTGTCTGGGTTCCGGTAGTGACGTGCCTGCCGCAGCATCTCCTTGACCACAATGCCGCCCAAGCTATGGCAGACGAACAGTACTGGGCGGTTAGGATCATCACGGCGATTGGCTTCCAGAGTAACTAGAAAGTTCTTGGCGAAGTCATAGACGGTTAGCTTGTTGACGGGCCGACCAACGATCTTGTGCCTCAAGTGGGTGTCATAGCCGTATGTGAGGACCCTGGCACCTGGTATTGTCTTGGGAAGCAAATCTCGTGGCCAGAAGACTGGGACCTTCGAGGCAGCCGCGTTGTTGCTGGAGAGAAAGGAGGAATGCAGTTTCCGGACCTTGTGAGGAGGCTCCTCATCAGCGTCGGTGCGGTTGTAGGATGTGCCCTGCTGATGCGCCCATGTCTTGTCGGGGGAACCGGTAAAGCCGTGTACGAAGACGATGCTGGTAAACACCACTGTTAATAACCGTGCAGTCACCTGTGTTACTGGACTCACTCGAGAGACGGTCGATCCGGCTCGAAGATGACGGTCAACCCCACTTCGGGCACCGCTTCCCGCCGGATGCTCCCGGTCGGCGGTGGATCCATGTATAAAAGGAGCTCGATTACGGAGGTGCATAGCTCTTACTAGTTTATAACCCCCAAATCCCACTTTCCTAAGTCGTATATATACTAGGCGAGGTAGGTATACCCGAGAGGGTAGCGGATAAAAGCCACTTGTTTTAGCGATATCGATAAAACTAAAATAAAATCGTTAAAAGCCTTCTAAAACTACTCTTTCCGTTTACTTATCTTATAACTACTAATACTATTTAACCTAACCTAACCTAATATAGTACCTTTAAAGCTAGTCCTATTTAAGTACGAGAATAAGCCTTTCGGTTCGACGGTAAAGCTTATAAGTAATACTATTAGTCCGAAAGATCTAACGATTAATATTCTCGACCGTTATACGAGAAACAAATACTTATTTATATATAAGTTCCTCGAATAATACGAGATATATTTAATAATATCGTTTTATATAATCTATATTAATATAAATATAGTACGTAATTTAATATTTATTCGTATATAAAGTTTTCTACGATAAGGGTAAACTAAGTTAGGTAGTATAAAAAGATAGTCTTCGTATCGAATATCTCTTATTAATAGTTATAACTATCTATAGTAAGAAGTTTAATACTTCGTCTTATATAATATATAATAATAAGTCTAGTAAAAGCCTATTTAAAAAGTATATATTACTAGGATAAGACTAAGGTAAAGATACTTATATTAACTATTATTATTCTAGTAAAGATAGTAACTATTTAATTTATAAGAATAAATACTATAAAAAGATATATTAATTCAAAACTAAGTAAAGATATTAATAGAAAGCCTAGTAGAATTAGAGGTAGAAAAGGAGGCGGTTTAACTATTTGTAAACCTAACTTTAATACTTCTCTATTAGACGAAAACGCGGAACCTCGAATTATAAAAGAAGTAGTTTATAAAGGAACGGAATAAAAGACTATTAGAAGAGTAGAGAAAAAGGAAGAAAGGCTTGTAAGTATAAAAGTTAAAGGATAGTAAAATAGTAAACGTCTTTTGGTTTATTTTTAGTTTAAATTTAATCGATTAGTCTAACTACTACCTAATTTAATTTAATATTTCTAAAGTACTATAATCTTAACTTATATTCGATTTTACATTTTAAGTTTTGTAAGATCTAAACGCTATAACTACGAGTAAATACAAGTTTGTAAGCTTAGGATCGAACGATACGATATAGAAATAGTAGCGTTTAATACTAGTTAGGAATATCGATTTAAAAACGTATCGGAGTAGTTTAGCTAGCTAGGGTTTATTAGAGTAAAGTGAAATAGACTTATACTTTAATAGTCTAAAAGAGTAGGTAGTATATTAGCTTAGGGTTAAGTAATACGATACTAATTTTATAGTATTTAATATAAGTTAAGTATATCGATTAGGATATAAAAAGGATTACTTTAGCTAGATTAGGATTACTAGAACGTTAGAAGTATAGCCTATAGATTATTAGGTTTATCTAAGTAAAAGTTAGGGAATTTATAGTTTATATTTTCTAGTATCTATAGTTCTTTTTTTACTATCGTTCTATTAAGTTTACTTATTTTCGACTCGTTCTAAACTTAATTAATTAGCTTTAATTATATTTTAGTCCTCTTATTTTAGTAACTTTCGTCTCGTATCTACCTCGTTTTTATTAACCCTAACTTTATATATTTATATACTATTTGCCTACCTTACTTAACTCTTATTTACTTTATTACTAATCCTTCTACCGAATTTTAGATCTCTTTCTCCTATCTTATTTCTTATCCTCTAAATTATAGTTCGCCTCTACTATAAAAGCTTTAATAAATACTAAAAGTTTATAATAAGGAAGCTTTATTTTAAAATAACGTTTATTTAGATAATTACTCTTCTTTAAAAAGAATACTATATTACTATAATAAGGTTAACCCTTTAATACTACCTTTTAGAATAGGATATATTTTCGCGTTAGAATCGAACCGGATATTCCTAAGTATTTAATAGTACTATTATAAAGTATTACTTTGAACTCTATCCTATAAACGACTAACTCCTTATTTTACTTAGTAAAGATAGCTTTTAGGTTTTAAAGATAGGGATTATTCGTATTCGAAAAACTATAGATATATTCCGCCGTTATAATTACGATTAACTTGAATAACGTTTTAATACTATCCGTCTTTTCTTTAATACTAATAACGTAACTCTTATATATATTCTAATAATAAGACGATATATACTATATATCTATATCCGCTAAGTTATAAACTTAAATATATTTAAGAAGTTATTTTATAAACTAATATTAAAGATATTTCTAGAAGAACGTTAATAGTAATTTAAAAGAGTTCAAAATAGAAAAAGTAACTTTACTTTACTAAAACCGAACTATATCTAGTTAGTAGATAGCTATTATAAGTTAGAATAATAAGATTTCGAAATCTATACTACTATTAATACGTTCTTATAATATATTTATTAAAGCTATATCGGGATATCTATAAAGATAGAAAGATCCGTTTTAAAGTAGTATATAAAAGCTATATAATATTACTAATATATACTACTAATAATATACTCCGATAAAGTATCGAAACTATATCTACTATAACTATATATTTTATTCTTTCTTAAGAGAATTAATAGTTTTATCTTTTATATCTTTAATATAATCTTAACTACCTCGATACTTTAGAGTTTAAAGTCTCTAATATCGAGCCTAGAAAACTAGTATTAGTCGTTAAATATAAATTTACGATAGATATACTAATATTTAGGATAGACTAACTACTTAAGTTTTCGGATATCTAAACGTATAGTAAAAGTATAAAGAATTAGTATATTAAGGTATAGTAGTTTTAATTAATATAAACCTAAGCTAGTCTTTATATAGTTAGTTTAGCTTATTCTAGTTCAAATAGATCCGATTACAAACTTTTTACCTAGCTAATATCAAATAGAAGTATTTTAATAAGCTTACTAGAAATAATAACTAGGATAAGAGTAATACAAGCGATCGGATTATACTCTTTTATACGTTTATAGGCTTATTTCGCTATATTATCGAGACCTTTATTAAATAGTAGAATATATATCCTATCTATAAATAATATAACTATTTATACGTCGTTTTAGAATAACCTTAGGTTTTCTATTAAAGTTTCGACTTTTTAACTACTTTTAACTATCGAATACTATTTAATTACGATATATAATAATAGGTCCGTAAGATCTTAGACCGAAATTATTATAATCTAGATACTTTTCTTCCCGATTTTATACTATCCCTTTATAATAAAATTAGCTAAGTATATTCTAGTTCTATTGAACCTTATTAGATAGCCTTATAAGAATAAATATAAGTTTCTTTATTAACGTTTAAGAGAATATTACTAATAGTACTAGTAGCCTATTTTATATCTTTTAAATTATTTAATAAATAAAGATATTCGACTTTAAGATATTCTAACTAAGTTTAGAGCCGACCTTATAGCTTTTAATTCTATAGAACTAGATAATTTAGCTTTATTTAGGAAATAAAATATATATTTTTACTTAAATATCCTTTCTAATTATTATAATAATCTCTTTATTTTAGAATAGTTTAAGTTATTTATAAATACTATTATCTTATATAAAGTAATCTTATATTAAAGAAAGTTATATAAATCTTAATCTATTAATATTAAAGTATAAAGAACGTTTCTTTTACTTCTTTATCCCTTTTATCGTTATCTTTAAACCTTTACCGACTTTTTAATACTTCTATTACCTTTTAGTAATTTCTATATAAACCTCTTTCTACTTTTTTTACTTTAGAAACTTTAGTTTCGGTTATTTATATACTACTTATTATTATTTTACTCTTCTTTATTCCTCTTCGTATCGCTTAATTCTATATCGTAACGGCTAAAGGTAATATAAAGATTTTATCTTTCTTTTTACCCCTTTTCGATATAGATTTAACTAGGAAAGGCTTTCCTATCTAATAAAATAGTAGTTCTTTTTTAAACGTTCGAATAAGTTTAATATTAAAAGCTTCTTAGGTTTTAATTAGTATATTTTAAAGAAAGATTTATTTCGATTAACTTTTTATCTACTTCGTTATAGAAAGATCTAGTATATTTATAAGTTTATTAGTAACTAAACTTATAAGAGAGTCCTATAAAGAAAATATATATTCGGAAGAATCTCTATTATTACGTTTATTAATATAGATATTTTACTCTTTAGCTTCGACGTTTACTAAGTCTTCGGTATTATCTTAGACTTCCTCTTTAATAGTATAAAGGATTTCGATTAGGAGTACTTTATCGGAAGCGACCTTTATATTCCTAGTAATATAATAATATAATCTAATAATAGATAATAATTATATAGAATCGAGTAGAAACTTCGAGATAATTACGTTACTTAGCTTCGTATTTATATTAAAGATAATAATAAAGTTTTTTATCTAAAGAAACGTATTTAGAATATAACGGGTATAGATAAAGATAAATAAGATAAGTTTAGTATAATTAGAGCTATTTATATAATTATCGATTTGTACTATATTAAATACCTTATATTTATTAATATTCTACCTTTTAATAGATAAAGGCTTTATAAAGATTTCGAAATAAATACCTACTTAGATCGTAACTTTAAAGTTAAAAAAAGTAGATAGCTATATATTTTCTTCGTTTAATACTACCTACCTCGTTAAATTTACCTAGTTTATAGCTAAGCTAATACGAATTATTATAGAGTAAGTCGGTAAAGGTAGGCTTAATAACGAGCTTTTATACTAGGCTTAGGATAATCCTATATTAAATATACTATAAGATATAAAGGACGAAGAAAAGGTCGATATTTAGGATAAAAGAGAAGCCGATAGCTTTATAATATAGCGAGATTAGTCGGGAGAAAATAAATGATCGATAATTAGAAAAGAGAAAATATAATTATAGTAAGGGTAGACTTTTTAAAGAGGATATATTTCCTTATATTTTAAATAGAGTATTTACGTTTAAAGATAACGTAAAGAATCTATCTAAGATTCGGTAGAGAGATTAGTAGTAAAGCGAATAAGAGTTAAGTAAAATAGGTAAATAGTATATAGATATATAGAATTAGGGTTAGTAAAAACGAGATAAATATAAAACGAGAGTTACTAGAATAGAAGAACTAAAGTATAATCGGAGTCGATTAATTAAGTTTGAAACGAGTCGAAAATAGGTAAATTTAATAGAATGATAATAGAAAAGGAATTATAGATATTAAAAGATATAAACTACGAGTTTCCTAACCTTTACCTAGATAAACCTAATAATTTATAAGTTATACTTCTAACGTTCTAATAATTCTAATCTAATTAAAGTAATCCCTTTTATATTTTAGCTAATATACTTAACTTATATTAGATATTATAAGATTAGTATTATATCGTTAAACCCTAAGCTAATATATTACTTACCCTTTTAGGCTATTAAAGTATAAATCTATTTTACTTTACTTTAGTAGACTTTAGCTAGCCGAACTACTCCGATACGTCTTTAAATCGATATTTTTAACTAATATTAGATACTATTATTTTTATATTATATTGTTCGATCTTAAGCCTATAGACTCGTATTTACTTATAATTATAACGTTTAAATCTTACGAAATCTAAAACGTAAAATCGGATATAGGTTAAAATTATAGTATTTTAGGAATATTAAATTAAATTAGATAGCAACTAGATTAACTAATTAAATTCAAACTAAAAATAAACCGAAAGACGTCCGCTATCTTACTATTCTTTAACTCCTATACCTATAAACCCTTCTTCTTTCGAAGTATATTAACTTTCTTTCTCTTCGTTATCTCGTTATCGATCGAATAAATCTAATACTTAATATCGTTACTTATAGCTAAGTTTAGAATATCCTTATTAAATCCTTTAAATAGTTAAACCTTAGTATTAATTACCTTTTACTTAGCCTATTTTAATTCTATTCTAATTAGTTTTATTTAGCTTATTATATTTAGATAGAATTTTTACTATTATAAATATTATATCTTATTTTAGAACTAGAATAGTAATAGTAGAAATAAGTATCCTCGACTACTATTTATCTACCCGAAATATATTAAAAGAATAGTCCTTTACTATTATAACTCTAATACTAGATATATAAGCTAGTATACGTTATACTACTAAAGATATATAATATTATAGCCCGAGCCTTAGTTATATTACTCGTATTGATTATAGTTAGGTATAATTTCGGGCCGTCCTAAATCGTTTTTAATATAATAAGTTATCTTACGATTTATCGTTATATTAAAGTTAAGTTTAACTATATTAAAGGTTTATCGTTAACTTACTAAATAGGTATTTCTAATATAACTTACTTAATTAAACTCGCTACTAATTAACTACTAGAGAAGTTAGATCGTCTAGCTAAATTCTAAGATAGTACTATTTACTACGATAACCTTATCTATAAGGTTTTACTTTTTAAACTCGAACGAGATAAGCTTTCGGCGCGGTAGTAGATTCGAATCTACTATAGTATTATAATTATTATAGGAAGAAAAAAACTTACTACGGTTTTATAGTATATTTTTCTAATTTCGAAAATAGGCTAGTAAGGTAGCCTCGTTTATTAAGGAAAGGTATAACCTTGAATCACTTTTTGTCTATATACAACTTGGGAAAGTGGGATTTGGGGGTTATAAACCAGTGAGAGCTATACACCTCCGTACTCGATCCACTGAAACGGACGAGGGCCGGAATACAGGTTCAGACCAGACAGATGATCGCGGTTTCTGACAATTACCTGCTAAGATGATGATTGAGGAGCGGATGGAGAAGACAGCGAAGAAGAGACAGAGAATTCAGGCGCTTGAAAGAATGTATGGAGGCGGCGAGAGCCTGCCTCGTCAGGCTGATCCCGTCGCCCAACCGCAGCTCGGGAGTAGCCATGATTGGCTTACTTGCTGAGGCGTAGCACCCCACATCTACAGCGCCTTGAACAACTTTGTGCCTTGACCAGCAGCGAGAAAAAACGCCTCGAGATGTGTCTTTGGAGTCGGCACGCGTAACATGAACAAGAGATACCTTACCTATTAGCTGAGCCAACTTTACGACCTAACCCCCACACTACGTACTGAGGTACAACCTGTCAAACGCATGCATTGCACACATGATTGCTGACGCACCCATCGTCAGCCTGTGAGGTACCTGAGGCAAAGTACCATATGAACTGTACATTTGATCGTGAGGGAGCAAATCACAAGGGCCAAAGGACATCCTTTCCGTCCAAAGCCTCGCGGGATATCTACTCGTACAATCATCCCCACCTGCAATCCCCCTGCATCGGAGACACGTTACAACAATCGTGTCCTTGATAGACCCCAACTGCGTATTGCTCATTCATCATAACCGCCAATACTGACGTTAGAGGTCCTGATGAAAGTCGCGCCGGTTCATCATACAAATTCTTCTACCTGACCATCTTGAGAGGCCACGAGACCTTGACTCTTTCCATGTCATCGCTGGATTCACGGTCGTTGCTTCCCTTGCCCTTGCAGACCTCACGCAGTGGCTATCTTCCGTTGTCAAGTCCCGCAACGATTCTTTCTTATGTCGAGAGAACAGCGAAGACCATGTAGGTGGACGGAATCAAGAGGTATACCGTAGACCGGACCCGGACTTTCACAAGCACGGCCCCGAGAATATAGGAACGACGAATAAAACGGCCAGCTAGGGGGCTCAAGAGGCAGCTGATGTGATTTCAACATGTCGAGAGCCCACTGGCTAGTAAAGTGCGGGTCTATGAGGGAAGTCCTGCTGAACGTCGTGTGTTTCAGCGGTCCTCGATACGACACATCCGGGACAGTCCATTCCCGGATTGGGTAGATAAGTGATATTTAGCGGCTACTGAGTGACTCACAGTTACATGGAGATGAGTGATCTCGCACTGCACCGGTGAGCTAGGGCCAAGCGTGTTCCCAGTCTTGAAGCTCCGCCGGGCGCCCATAAGGTTAGACCACGCCGACGACCCCGATGACAACGGATACCTTCTTCATATGCACGTTGATGATACCGTCCGTTCATTCCACACACAATCACACCATGACAAAGGCTGTTAAGGAAATGCGTACATCACTCTGCACCCCTCTTCTTCTGCCTCTCCACCATCTTCTTATACTCCACCCAATCATCGCTCCTCGGAAACGCAACTCCCTCGGGCACAGGCACGCCCAGGAACTCGCACAGCGACACCCAGCCGTCCTTGGCCTGGAACTGCAGAAACTTCCGCCCCTTACTCGCTTCCCTGACAAGCGCATTGTGCTCGCGGAAACAGGCCCGGCCGTTCTTGGGGAATTCGTTGCCCCAGCAGTGGGCGTGGTACCTCCGAGAAAGCTGGTTCATGGGTGACGGGTCGTCCGCCGGTCTCGAGGTATGCAGATGCCAGAGAGTTGACATCATCGATGCATACCACCCATCTTCGTCTCTGACGGAGAGGATGATGGATGCCTCTGGGTAGGCAGCGATGAGCTCCTTGGGGAACATGGCCGGCGGAAAGTCGGCGACGCCCTGATATTGTTTAGCGGTGTTGTAGCAGGTCGGTGTCCTACCCTCGGGAAATTGTCTGTACCTCATAGCCGGCTAGGATCTTCTCGAAATCCTCACGACCCCATGGCTTCCCAATACCCTTGGACTTGGCGTCGATGGCTTCGATCCACAGTGCCTGGTGGTTGTTCTTCCCTACCTCTCTCATATGGTATACAGGCCCGAACCCGAGATAGGTGAGAGCGTCGGCAATTGCTAGACATGTCAGTATCGGGGTAGCACTACGATTAGAAGCTAGCGCAGGTGGCAAGCTGTTTACATTGTGTCCCGGTGCGCGGGAGGCCGAGTACCAGGACCTTCATGACCGGATGAGTGGGTGGTATTGGTAGTTCAGATGACAGGCAAGAGCTGCGGAGGCGAAAGGGCTCGATATAATGGAGAGGGTATGAAGGTGGATGTGCAACTGCGCTCCTATATATCACCGCCTGCTATCATCGCAACATCCGGTAAATCCTCGCCTTTCCGCTGCCCGCCGAACCTGACACCTACGATGTCTCGACCTTCCACAACGGGAAGGCCCACGGGGTCACGGACAATAGACACAGAAATACTGCGTCTGCATCAATCTGGCAATGACAGGATAGGATTTCGTGAGCTTCGATTATCGGATCCCGCAGGTCAAGTTGATGAGAAGGGAGATGGCATTCAGTTGGGGCATAAGCCAATGGCAAGCGGCGCTGTGGAAACAGTGGAGTCAAAAGCCATAGAGGTGCCCATCGCCACCACCCCCAATGATCGCCTTGAAGCTTCACCATCTACCACAGCCTCCAGAGCCTTTACCTCCACCGGGCAAGTCGAACAAGCTCAACTTGAAGAGCCGTAAGTCATGAAACGTGCAATCCGCAACACCCAAGCGAGAAACTCCCGCTCCAAGACAGCCAAAGACGTCATAATTCGCGAGATCCCCACCATTTTAAAGGCCAACCCCCGAGCCCGCCGCGGCATCGAAGCAGCAGAACTGATCGTCGACCCTCCTCCTCGTCCTCCGGTCCCAGCACCAGCAGAGCTACCAGACCCAGACCAGCCCCAAAATGTACCTCAACCACCCTGCATCACCCTTCTCCCAACCACCACCCTAGAAGCAGCCCACCGCCTCCTCCTCACCATCCCGACCCCCTCCCCGATCCCC